>WTSP01003251.1:2384-19157 GCA_025331215.1 Actenoides lindsayi
CCGGGGCTCTGAGCACCCTGCTCTAGGTGCAGATGGCCCTGCTCCCTGCAGGCGGGTTGGACCAGATGAGCTTTAACAGTCCCTTCCCACCTGAACCAGTCTGTGATTCTATTGCTACAGCTTCGCACATTCAAAGGGCTCAGTTCTTACCCCACTGAGGATGAATTTGGGTTGCAGTCCCTTGGAAGCCAGCTCAGCTTTTTGTTTGCCCACTTTCAGCCACCCCCTTTCCCTCTTGCCCACATGCCTAGGTGCAGCCTGGCTGGAGATGCAATGTCTCTGCAGAGCTCTCTGCCTGCAGGAAGGGCAAATGGGTGAGGAGACCCCGCTCTGCCTCCCACCGAGCTGTTGATGAGATGTCTTTTCTCTTTGCTTCTCTGCACCAGCTGGGGCTTCACTGAGCTGCCGTAGTGGTGTTAGGTTGGCTTTTTTTCCTTTTTTTTTCTCCTCACAGTCTGGTATTTTCTTCCTGGCTCTGTGGCATTTTTTTTTATGTGTATTTGTCAAGGACACCACTGTTCAGGAAAAAAAATAAAATAAAATAAAAAAAAATCAACAAAAAGCCCAGGCACACCAACCCCAAAATACACAACACTTGAAAGACCGAAAGATCAAGATCTCTGTCATCTAAAGGAGTAAACTAACAGTGTGATTGCAAAAAGCCCCCGTGAGGATCCTATCTGTCATATCGCTGTCAGCTTTGTGCTAAACAGCCATTAAGGAGCATTTACATGAAAAACAGGCAATTTCCTCTCCAATCGGATCCCAGCAAACCGAAGGTGAGCTCTGGGGCCAGCCTGGCCTTTTCAACTCCAATGGGATCTGTTCTTCCCAGACCTTCCTAGGTGTCAGTGCTGCAGGAACAGGGGCTGGGTCCCATCTTCCTGCCATGCCCAGCCCCAGCCAAGATCTGGCATGCTCTGAGAAGAGCTAATTCTCCTCCTCTTGCTGATCACACCAGTATACAAGCTGGGAACGAGGATCCAGCTGTCTGTTTACACCAGCCTTGTTTCTCATCTCCAAAACAGTTTCTTCTCCTCTGGGAAAGCGCTTTGAATCCCTGACTCAGGAGTCATGTAGACGGATGAGAAATGGTGACAGACTTCAGACGGGCAGGCTGCATCTTGTGCAGCTATAAAGCCGGTATCCCGAGGCTGTGATTGATGGAAATTCTGTCATTAACAACCAAGACATCGGATTTTCCAATGCAACAATCATCTTTATTCCAGCCTTACACATCCCTGACAAGGATGCTCTGCAGCTCCAGACGACACTGAATCTTAATCCCCCTGAAATCAGTTGTTCCAACCGCTCCTAGCGACTCATTTCGAGGCCCCTTTGGCTCTGGCTGGGGAGCTTTGCACTTCTGGCTGCAGCCAGCAAGCCCAAGAGTAACGCTCTGACAATCTCATAAAATTAAATTGCTCCTTTATATTAAAGAGGGTGGGGAAAAAATCTCAGGAGGAAAAACCCACGAGTGTCCCCTGGTAGGTGACGGTCTTTGTTTGGTGCACAGGGACCAGCTACGGTGGATTTTAAATCCTAGAGAAGGGAGCAGTGTCCAGGCTGGGTGTCTGGAAGCTGAAGTCAACCAGGCTGTAATTGAAATTAAGCCCACGCTTTTATCCAGCCTGGTAATTAATCATGGGATCCATTACAAAGGTCAGATGGTGGGGGTTTTTTTAAAAGAAACATAACCCAACTCCATCTATGGGCACTTGTACTTGAGATGGGAGTTACTGGGTGAATTTATATGGCCCTTATTAGGCAAGATGTCAGGTGAGGGGTGGGAAACAGTGCCTCAAAAATGACAAATCCGTGAAATCCAAGCCAGTTCTGCTGAAGTTTGATCTGACCTCTCTCAACTTCAGGCGCTGCAGGTTGTTGACCCTCCCAGTTTCACTGTAGGAAAGGGATGGGAAAAGCGAGGAGATGAGAAAAGGCTGGACCTGGGTGTCAGTCCAGACCCCTCTGTCCTGTCCCTCGCAGGAGTGGGTGGCAGCAAGAGGTGACAGCAAAGCCAGGAGTCGGAGGCAGAACAGCAGCCAGGTACCTGAAGACTCAACGCTCAGTGACAGGGAGCTGCAGGGACGGTTTGAGAGGGATAAATGTGGGATGACAACGGCACACACGTCGTCTGCGGCACCCGCCTCGCCTCGTGCGGGGATCAGGGAAGGGGCTCAGGAGTGAAGAAACAAATCTTTGTCTGTTATTAATGAACAAAGAGAGCAGAAAGCGCTGGCAATGAAGCTTTCTACGTCGAAAAGTTGATGCCTCTGAGCTCTTAACACTTAAAGGAGCTGAAATTTCTCCCCAAAGCCTCGGGAGTTTCAAATGAGCTCCTAGTGCTGTGATGACATGTAAGTAGGATTTTGGGCAGATTTAATATCAGTCTTCTATCAGCCGTGTCATCGTGCGAGACTACAGGCAAACGCTCTGCAAAAAGCACTCGCCTTTGGGATGTGCTGATGATACAGGGGAGGGAGGAGGTGGGATGAGCAACGGCACCGCGAAAGCCAAATGACACGGCCGGGATCCTCAACTCCTCATTAGCAAGGCTGGGATTAAAATCCACCTTATCCAGGGTCTGGTTTTAGCAACATTGTGCGCTCCTCAAGGCCACTTGCGCTGAGCGCTCACAGGTGGTTTCCACATGCAGAGAAAAACCAAAATAAAGCATCAGCATCTGCCTCTTGTTCCCAGTTAGGGCTGGAAACAGCTGCTCACCACCAAACCCTCCAACCCCACAACCTCCTGACATGCAATGCGCAAAGAAAGAGTGAGCTGGAAAGCTGGGAATCGTTTAGCAGAATAAATCATGGAATCATCGAATGGTAGGGGTTGGAAGGGACCTCCGGAGATCATCAAGTCCAACCCCCCTGCCAGAGCAGGGTCACCCAGGGCAGCCCACACAGGAACAGAGCCAGGCAGATCTGGAAAGTGCCCAGAGAAGGAGACTCCACAACCTCTCTGAGCAGCCTGTTCCAGGATCTGTCACTCTCACAGTCAAGAAGTTTTACCTCATGTTGAGGTGGAACTTCCCATGTTTCCCCTTGCGACCATCACCTCCCATCCTATCCCAGGGCACCACTGACAAGAGCCTGGCCCCTTCTCCTTGACACCCACCTTGCAGATATTTGCAAACATTTGTAAGATCCCATCTCAGTCTTCTCTTCTCCAGGCTAAACAGCCCCAGGGCTCTCAGCCTTTCCTCACAAGAGATGTTCCAGTCCCTTCATCATATTCGTAGCTCTCTGCTGGACTCTCTCCAGTATTTCCCTGTCCCTCTTGAAGGGGGGAAAACAGAACTGGACACAATACTCCAGATGTGGTCTCTCTAGTGCAGAGTAGAGGGGCAGGAGAACCTCCCTAGACCTACTGGCCACACTCTTCTTGATGCCCCCCGGGAGACCATTGGCCTTCCTGGCCACAAGGGCCCATTGCTGGCTCATGGAGAGCTTATTGTCTACCAGGACACCAAGGTCCCTCTCCACAGAGCTTCTTTCCAGTGGGTCTACCCCTAACCTGTACCAGTCCATGGTGGTGTTCCTCAAGTGTAGGACTCTACACTTCTCCTTGTTGAACTTCATTAGGCACTTGCAAATAGTTGCAGCAGTGAAGGAGGTCAATGTGCACGCTGCAGGGCCCAGGGGTGGGAGGGATTTGGAATATAATATTGAAAGATCCCAGTCGACCTCTCCCTTCCCAGTAGTCCAGGGAGAAGTTTCCATCTTGCTAACAAACACCGTGCCTTTTTATAGCACACAAATTATTCCAAATGGTTTTTGTGGAGTCATGATGACATATGTCGAAACATATTTTCAAGATGATGGGAGACTGCAGGGGAAATGTGCAGGAAGCTCTTCCCCAGAGGAGATGCTCTTAAAACTTGCTGTGAAAAATCTGCTGCTAAACGCGTCCAGGTCAGAGCGAGTGACTGTTGAAAGTCAATGTAACTCCAGGGCCAAATCCAGCTCCAGCAAACCACGGGGAGCTTCGCCCACCTCCCTCATTTGTGGAGCCACTCCAATTTGTACCAACCTTGGAAAAGACCCATCATTTGCAAGATAGTGTTTCTGTTTTTAGAGCAAAAGGTGAATTTTGTCTGTTAACTAGGAAATTAGGCTAGGAAAAAAACCCAAACCATCCCCTCTGTTATTATCGTCGTGATACCTGAGGTTCACCAAGTCCTTTGGTGTGCAGAGGTTATAAGATAGTTTCTCCATCAGAGTCCAGAGCTTACCAGCGGTTTCTTTCTTTCCTTCTTCTTGCTTTGAAACACCCCCCTCCCTCCAAACAGTGCATTTTGAAGCCAGCAATCCCATCTGCTTCGTATTCTTTAGAATGTTTAAACATCACAGAATTAGAGAATCACAGGGGTTGGAAGGGGCTTCCGAAGATCATCGAGTCCAACCCCCCTGGCCAGAGCAGGACAAAATTAGGGGAGATCACTCAGAAACGCATCCAGAAAGGTCTTGAAAAGTCTCCGGAGAAGGAGATGGTCTCCTCTCCTCCAGGAGCTGAGTGTTGAACCCACTTTCTTGGAAAAACCTGATGTGAAAATCACCCAAACAAGTTTCCTCGACTCGCGGGTTGTGTGGAAGACCCGTAACTTCATCCCATCCAGGACGTTTTCAGGGCAACTTTTCTTAGGGCTGAAAACCAGCTATTGATTCCCAGTAAGGAGAGGAAGCGAGCTGGGTCGCTCTCCCTGCTGCGAGCTCCGGAGTCAGGAGCTGCTCAGCTACGTTACGGAGAACGGGGAATTTCCACCGGTACCTGGCTGCTCGGTAAAGTCGCGGTTCACACGCGGAGACAGCCGGAGACTCTCGGTCCTCGGGGCTGGCTGATGCGCATCCCACCTCGCTTCCCTTGCTGTCAAACCTCCCCTCCGCGCAGCAGCTGAAATGATGAGGTGTCTCTCCAGCAAGGGACGGGGAGCGAGGGTGTCGGGAGCTGTCAGCGCCGCTCTCCAGAGCAATTTGTCTGCATCAGGTTGCTGCTGGGCCAGGCAATCTCTCGCTGACAGAGTTATTGGGGCGTTAGGAGAGGTAAACAACTCTCGGGTCTGCTGCTGAGGAGTCCCTTTCCCACCCTGGGGAGGCTTTTCTCCACCAGACCTCCTGAAGCTGCCACTTCATCTTTAACAATTAACCCCCCACTAAACATCTTCCTCAGAGCCCCGGGGTTTTCTGCCGGGGACTCCGGGCTGAGCTCGGCTTAGGGATGTCTCGCTTGTTTTATCTTGTTTCCCTGCACTTTTTTAACCTGAGGGACAGATTCTACAGTGATTTATGGCTTGGCCAGCCTGAGATGGGGACCAGACATGGACTAAAGCTGGTGAGGGCAGAGAGGCTGCCAGCATTTTACAACAGATCAAGGCATTTCTTTTTCTCTGCTGTGGGTTAATGCACTTAAGGTGTTTCTTTCTGTATCTTTCCAAGGGAGGCATCCCCAGCTGGAGATTAACCTAAAATTCCTTAGTCCCAGGTTCAGCAAAGTATTTAAGGAAATGCTTAAATCCATGGAATGGTGACAGTCAGCACAACTGTGGCTCCTCACAGGGTAAGGGGGGGACGTTGTGATACCGGAATATCAAACGGTTCCCTGTTTGCGTCGGGTCTTTTTGGCACAGCAGGATGTTCCTGTTGAACATTTGGTGTCGGGTTTTCTTCACTGCACATGCTCAGGAGAAAAACCCATCATTTCTCTGTGTGTATAATCAAAGAAAGTCTTCTCTGATTAACGTACAGTATCCTTGGGGAAGGGAAGAAAAAAAAGAAAAAGGAAAGAAAACAAACAGAAATTGGACCCAAGATCTTTCCACATAGTGCTCAAGGCAAACAAATAAAGGATGATAGATAACCAAATAGAGAAGAGGAAATTGTGCTCTTCTCTCCTCTAACAGTACCACAAAAGGCCCATCTCTCTGGTTTCCTGGTAATTACCAGCATCTCTGTCAGTGGGTTACCTTATATTAATTAACATTATTTATTGCTGTTGGCAGAGTGACTGCTACAGTAAATCAAGCAATTAGCAGCCTCGCATATTGCACTCGGAAGAGGAGTAACCAGGTGCCAGAAAGGATTTACTTTCTGCTTCATGTTTTATTCACGGGCTCTCCATTTAATGTTGCATTTCTCCATCGCAGCCACCATTGTGGCAGCACTGGTGCCTGCTGCTCGCGCTGCCGGGGACTCCGTGGCACTGGGGTGAGGGTTTTTCTTCCTCCGAGGAGGAGAAAAAGGCTGTAATTTTTCCTGCTAGTGGTTGTTAAATCTCAGTTTCCTAAATAAAATAATTAAGAAGCAAAATCTGGCTGGTAAATGGAAAAAGGTGCAGCACTGTAACTGGTTTAAGCTGCTTCTGCTTGTAGGAGTTGGTCACAAGGTGTTCTTTCCAAACTGGCCTTGTCAGTGGTGGGGGAGAGCTCGGGAGCTCCCCAGTCCACTGAGTTCTTCCATGGAGAGGGGTTGGTCCCTCAAAGAGTTTTGCTGGCTTCTAGTTCTGATTTAATTATTTGGTGAGAAATAAAATGCGAAAAGAAAAGACGAGGGGGGAAAGCCCACGTGAGCATCCAAAGGAGACGTTTTCCTTGTTAAAGCAAGGCAATCACAGTTTGCTGCTAATTACAGGAAAAACAGCAATCCCTGGAGGGGATGGCAAGAGAGAGACTCATAAAACCCACAACAGGAGTATGAAACATATTCTACTTTTCATAATTGTTGTCCCCCCAACCCCATTGGTTGTTTTTTTTTTCTTTTCTGTCACTTGAAAATCTTCTCTGGGCTTTGTCTTCTGTCTGTTTTGGCCTCTGAGCTTCACACCTTGGCCGTGTACAATTGTTGGGTACCAGGAGCACCATCGCACTTTACCTGTAGCTCGATTGTGTCAGGGTGTAGTTCAGAGATGTCTGATGAGATGCTCAGCTGGGCAGGGGCAGGCGGTAGTTCCTTAAATACCAAACAAAGGACAGGTTTTGTCAGCTGCTGAAACCAAAATAACTTGGGATGGTTCTGTAGTTTATTTCTTTTCACCGTGCAGAGTTGTGAAAAAGAAAACAAAATGAAATTTCCCGTTCAGGAGTTATCTTCAGGGTGGGAATCTGAAGGGAAATTGTCTTTGGAAAAATAGCTGAAAGCCTGGACACTCTCATCCCCAGAACCCAGCTCTCTGCAGGGCCGTAGGGACAGAACCCCGGGGAGCTGCTGGAGCTTCGTGGTGAGTCCAGCCAGGTGCCCTTCTTCCACTGTCAGAGCTCCCACCAAACCCTCTCTGCCTTGTCCTTCTCCACCGCTGAGCTGCCCGGTTTTTAGTGCCGGTTCGTGCCTTCCCAGCCGCCCTGTCCGTCTCCATCAGCGTCGAGCATCGCCGCTCAGCCGGTGGACGTCAACGCTGGACCTTCGGGGTCTTGAGGTTGCGATGGAAAAAGCCCAGAGCTTCAGACCTTTCCATTTCCATCTGCTACTCCCCGCGTGACAGCTCTGCAGGTGAGAAACATGCTGTCCTCAGCCAAACGCCTGCTCTCATGTGTTATTTCAACAGTTTCCAGAACACTTCTCCAAGAAGTCCAGTAATGAAAGGAGTGGTTTCCTCTGGCTCCCTTCCCAGACCTACCCAAACAGAAGGATGCTGACCTAAGGCTGTTAAACACTTTGATGTATGGCTGTGTCTCCTTAAGTAGAAGATCCATATTCTTAAGCTAAGCTGCCATGACACAGGGACATTATGAACTCTCTGAACCAACCGAATCCTACAAATGAGCCATTAGTTGGCTGTACGGCACATTGGCTCCCCTGCGCTGGAGGGGGCTCCCGTTAAACAACATAATCATCGCTGTCCACATGCCCGGCAGGCTGCTACGTGTTCATTTTAATACAATTTGTCTTGCCCTCCCCCGCCCCGACCCTGCCTTCCCCTGCTTCCCCTGAACACAGTGGTCAGAAAAACCCCATGCCGCAGTCCTGGGGGTTTTATACTGCTCCATGAACGTGGGTTCAGCAAGTTTCTTACCAAGACAGGACCCAGCCACCTTCCTTCTCTGATTGCTGGGGAGGAAACTCGAGGGAAACCCCACTGTTGCACCAGCATCCATCACAACCCGATTTCTGTTACCTCTGATGATAAATGGAATCACAGAATGGCTTGAGTTGGAGGGGACCTCTAAGATCACCTCGTTCCAGCCCCCTTGCTGTGGGCAGGGACACCTCCCACGAGAGCAGGTTGATCAAAGCCCTGTCCAGCCTGGTCTTGAACACTTGAAGTGATGGAGCAGCCGCAGCTTCCCTAGGCAACCTGTTCCAGTGTCTCACCACCCTCAGAGTGAAGAACTTCTTCTTTATTTCTAATCTAAATTGATTTATGTACCTTGTGAATAGTGGACGGGCCGACGTTCTCTCTCTCCATGGGTAACTCACAGAGGTCAGGGGCAGGTGAACAAACTGGACCAATGTGGGGCAACAGAAAAAAAAAAATCTCCCCATCTCTTTCCCTTTCCAGTGAAGGATTAAGGATTTGGAAGATGGGTTTGCAAAGAACAGGTGATGTCTTCACCCACCTCTTTTCATATCTGCTTACTGACGGTGTCAAGAGCACTGGGATGAGGCAGTGAGCAGCCTGGGGTCAGGTTCTCTGCCAGCTCCTGGCTGTGGAGGCTTTGGGATGCTCTCGCTCCCTCTGAAATCAAGCGAGGGCTTCAGCCAGAGAGAAGACACAGCCCTGGTTCTTGGAGAGCTTGGCCAACCTGCTGAAACCTAAACTGGGTTATTTTAGCTGAAAAGCGCAGAAGACCCATGATGGGCAGAGCACTTGCCTCAATTTTCTTGATTTATTTGTTGCTGGGATTTCTAACAAATATAAGCTTGCACAGCAATTAAATTACACTTAATTTGATTAGATTAGAGCTGAGGGAAGTGCTCTTCTCCCTTTACAATGTAAGGAAAAGAGAAATGAAACCTTTCAAGGAAAAAAAATGGCATGGTCTTGGAAATGCAAAAAAAAAAAAAGCCCCAAATTTATCTAGAAGAAGAAAGGGAGATGTAATGAACTTCAATTGAGCAGGAAGCTTTGAGAGAGAATCAAAAGTTTGGGAGATTCATCGGAGGACATAATTGCAACATGTATATTGATTTTACAGAGATAAGGAAACAAATGTTTGTGGAGATTGAACTTAGTTTATTACATTTATTTCCCCACAGAGCTGATGTTTCTCCATTAGGAAAAAAAACCCCAGCATTCTTAAATGCATTGTTTTTTCAGAGATACTTATTAAGTTATTGCCTGATTCCACTACCTTTATTTTTTTGCAGATTGGTTTGCCTGGAAAAAGGTTACACTTTCCAGGTAGTTTATGAAGCACCCTTTTTTTCCCCCCTCCTCGTTAATTGTTTGCACTAAAGGACTAGGGTCTCACTGTGCTGATCGCTCCCCAGAGCTCCAGGAATAAACCCCTTTGCCCAAACCTTTGCCAAAAGCCAGGGGAAGGGTCAGCCCTGCCCGTGTCCATGAGGATGCCCAAGCCCCTCATGCTGGTAACTGCCCACTGACTTTTCCTGCGCCCCTAAAATACTCCATCCTGCACCTCTCCCATGAAGATGAAGAGAGAAACTGAGGCAGCAGCAGCAGGGAAACTCCCTGGCTGCAGCCCCAGTTGCCAGCCACGGTGCCTCATCTTCCTCATCCCAGCTCCCAGGGCGAAGTGAGATGGGGAGAACTTAATCTGAGAGGCGAAGGTTTCTTTTTATTCCCTGCCATGATGACTTAAGGCCACGTAGGTTAGTCAGCGCTAATCCTGCCCCTCCTAAGTCTGCTGGTAGCTTTACGGGGCTTGTTAATACCGCGGCTTATTCACAGCTCAGCCTCCGTCGCCTGTGTCAGAGAAACATTTCCAGGTCTGATTGATTGGGATTTAAGTTCTGATTTCTCTTCGAGCATAATCAGGCCTGAATGGGGAGATTTTTACAGTGACAATTAAAATAATGAAAGTGAACTTTAAATGACATTCAAACACTGTCACCTGCTTCCAGCTCCGCTCTCCCCTCTGCATTCTGGGAACTGCAATTTTAAGCATCATTCACTGCAGGGTGATTACAGCTGCATCTATTCAGCCAGTCGAGCTAAAATACTGCTGCAGCCTGAAAAGAAGCCTTTTCAGGTGTCAGGACCTGCCCCTGCACCCGATTTCCAGGAAAGCTCAATATTTTTGGGTGCGTGATGGGGGCTGAACGCTCGCAAAAAAAAAAAAAGCTGGACCGGGTTCTGGATTCGTTTTCTCTCCGTGGCGCTTGCCAAGTGTAATGAATTTGTATTACGTTTGTGGCGTGTAACAGTAAGGAGTTTATTGATTCGCAGATCATTATTTTACAATACGTTCAGATAAGAGCAACTTGTTGAATTACTCATGTGACCAGGGTCAGGGGCTGATCCAAAGCCTCGCGTTATCTATTCTGTTCAGATCTGGATAAATTAAAGCCCAGCACGAACAAGCTTTTGAGGTTCGAGGGTAAATGAGAAGCAGGAGGCTCCAGTGCAAGGTCCCTTTTAGGGGTCCCCACATTTAGGGACCCTGCCAAGCAACAGAGGGGGGGGTGTCGATGCTGAGGGAGCTACAGCCCAGCAAACAGGACCAATCAGGCACAGAAAGGCTCCCTCTTTGGCTTGTCAGCTCCTTTGATGAATTCAAAGGGTTCAAGGGAATCGGCGAAGCGGTGCTCGTACCTCAGCATGGGCAAATAAGTACTCGGTGAATTCTGGAGAGAAGGGATGTTGGAAGCCACAGCTCCTAGAAGCCTGCAGAGCAGCCTCCGTGGGCTGCAGAGGGGCTGAGCTGCCAGGCTCAAGTGAGAGAAACCTCCTGGGTTTCCAAAGGAGCTGCTGTGCTCCTGGCATTGGGTTACTGCTCGGGCTTGGCCTCCTCTGTGAAATCGGCTTCCAGACTCTGACGCTCTCAGGTTTTTTTTGTTTGGGGAATGGAAACCAAATCCAGCCATCACTCCCCATCACTCCAAACCTTGCAGTGATGGAAGATCATATCTCTTTCCTCTGCCTCCTTCAGATCCCTGGTCTTCCAGGGATCTGTCTGTGTGTGCACCTCATTGATACGGAGGGTTTTGGAGCAGCTTTCCTGAGCCAAGGAGCTGTGCCAGGAGTGCTCTGTCCTGCTGTGGCTCAGCACTGAGCACGAGGGGATTGCAGGGTGCTGGCTGCAGAGCAGACCCACGGCCTGACCCCCTTCTTGGGGGCACAAGGAGCCTGGCAGCCTGGCACAGCCTTGCCCTGTTGAATGCAATGGGGCTACTGAGAGCAATGGTCAAATCCAGTTGATGGACAGAGCCTCTGTGGCCACCTTCCTGCTGGTTGTGCCTCCCAACCCTGCCCTGTAGTCCCGAGCCCCTCACAATGCCCAGCTGTAAAACCTGCAGCTCATAGGTGAGGGAGATGATGGTGGGAGTCGAGGGCAACGGGTGTTGCAGCGCGTTAACCTGCGCCTCGTGGGCAGCTCGCAGCAGGAGCAGGAGAAAAAAAACAAGACCTTGTAACGCTGCAAGAGTGATCTGGCTGTGACACCGTTGTGGCTGGTTGTATTTTTTTTTCTGAGACGCTTGTGGGAGGGCTGTCTCGTTGCTGAAGTCATGCCATGTTTTCTCACGGAGCATCTCTGCCCTCTTCCCCAGCCGAAGAAGCTGCCGCTGGCTTTATCTGCTGCTCAGCAGGAGGGGTGCCAGCTAGAAAAGGCTGCCGGCTGCGAGGCAGGAGCCTGCCTTTCATCCTTGGGAACCTCCCATCAATCTGCTGTTTGGAGGCGATAAAGCTTTCTGCTCGGATGTTTCCAGCACGTTTGTGTTTGGGTCTGGGAGCCGCGCGGTGCCGTGATTCACGGGGCGTTTGCAAACCTCGCGCGGACCGAGCGAGCTGAAAGGCTCTGCGGGGCTCCAAACCACCACAGCTCTGCTGGGGCTGCAGTTGTGTCCTCGCTCAGGCTGCATTTGATGGGGACACAAGCTCTTGGTTGCCCCTGTGTCAGAATTTGTCGCTGAGCCCTGCTTGCGCCTTTGATTTTGGTGGTTGTGCCTCGCTGAGGGATGACACGCTGGTCTGTTCATTTGTTTTCTGATAATCTCTGCTGGTGTCCAAGGCTTCCTTCCCCTGGCTTCAGCTGCTGCCTGCTCATTTCCATCCAAATCAAGCAGGGCTTTTGGCTGCTCAGCACGCAGGCACCGTTCTTAACCAGTTAGCCCAGCTTGCCTTCCAAAGAGCAGGGATGTGATGGAGAAGTTGTGGGAGATGTTGCTGGGCGGCAGGGACAGAAACCTCCTTTGCTGCCACGGGCAAAGGACGGCATCGTGTCCCAGCTGCCAGAGTCCTCGTGTCCCAGCTGCTTGAGTCGTACTGAGACTTTACTGTAAGAGGCAGAGGAATCAGCTGCGATTCTTCACAAGACTCAGTTGCACAAGTCATGTCCTGGGAGTCTCCAAAAGTAGGATGCAGGGCCCCTGGGAGGGGGTTTGTACTGGTGTGTTGGTGCAGAATGGCTGTGTTTGTGAGGCAAATGCTGGGCATGCTGCGTGTCTTAGGGAAGGGAAGATGAGGGATGGAAAAACAATCTATGAGCATCAGAAATCAAGACAGCACAATTGCTATGGTCTCCTATCTGCAACTGAGGCAGCTTTGCAGCTCTTCACTTCTAATTACCCACAGATAATAAGCAAATACAATGGTGAAGGATATTAGAATAATTTACTGTTCATCAAAGAAAAAAGATTGGAATCATTTGCCTTCGGTATATCCATTTCTGTAACAAGGATCCCACCCAAGAGACCTTCCAATCAGCCCCTTCTGACAACTCTAGCCAAAAATCCGTTACAGCTATTAGCAACAAAGTTATTAGCTGGTAATTAACTCTGTAATTAACTGGAAGTGACTTCAGCAATCAACACTGAGATCTAATGTGAACATGTCGTTAAATCAAGTGCCATTAGTGTATGGAAAGATCTCTCCACGGTGGCTGGGGTGACAACAACCCAAAGTTACCACGCAGCTGGTTCGATGGTCTTGCAGGGAGCAGCCGGTGACGAGCGGGATGCGACAGGGGCCGCTCCCGTCCTACATCAGCTAAATCCTGACACAGCTTTCCAGGGAGGCTTCTCCAAGTATCCCGCGTTTTCCACCTTCTCAGCCACTCTGGATGCTGGCTGCAGGCAACCCCACCACTTGTGATGAGTTTTCGAACCAAAAAACGTTGCCTTTTAATTCCTTGCACAAAGCGTCGAATTCACGTCTTCTCCTTCTTCCCTTTTTAACAAAGATACTGTCACCTTCTGATCTTCAGACCAATTTTCTCTCCGGTCTGCCTTGCAGCACAACCAGACACTCCAGCTGAAGTGGGTTTTATCCCTTCAGCCTCTCTCCTCCCCATCCCCTTCCCTCTCCACCCACTCTCTCCCCGACGTGCTTAAAAGCGACACAATTGAGTCGCGTTGATACACCCGGCTCTGCTGCGTGAGAGTTATTCTGTCTCATCGCGGCTACAGAGGGAGAGGGAACAGATTTGGCATTTAATAGAGCCATCCTCAAGGACACCAAGGCAGCTATTCAGGAATGATCAAACGGCAGGTTTGAATATCAAACAGCAGCCCCGACAGCCGGGGAATCGGAGATCTCTTGCGGTACACCTGGTGCCCTAATCTGAAATGAGAATCTTGGGGGAGGCACGTCCTTTTCAAAGGGGGCTTTATTTAAAAAAGAAAAATAATAAAAAAAAAAGTAACTTATTTTGCCTTCAGAAGTTTAACAGAAGTGCAACCGTTCAGAGAAATCATTTATCTCCTGTGGCAATCAGCTTAAATATGTCCCATTATCAAGCCGCCTGCTACTGTACATCAGCAGGCGCTGTTGGGACACGCGGCTGAGTGGGGATAACATGCTGGTAATTACTTGTCGTTGCAAAATAACCTCAGCTGACGAAGAGGAGGGTGCAGGATGGAAAAGCAGTGAAAGCCAAGAGCTGGAGCGAGCGTGTGGAGAGCAGGGAGCGGCTGGGAAAGGTTTTACCTCGGTCCCAACGGGGCTTGCCTGCTGTGTCAGCACACGGGATAGCATCACCCTGAGACAGAATCGTTTAGGTTGGAAAAGATCTTTAAGATCTTCGAGTCATCCCACTTCCCCTCCAGCCTTAGATGCTCCAAAATACTGGATTACCTCCAACCCACCTCCAAGCAGCCACGGGGCTGCAGCACCGACATGGGCTGGTGTGATGTCCGCGTGCTGCTGATGGACTCAGCGTTTTTAACCGTGGTGCTGCCCTCCTGTTTTTGCCTATCCCCTTCCTGACGAGGAGGACGGATGGGTGGGGTGGCTGCGGAGGGACCTTTGCAGGAGAGAAGGGTCTGAGTGTCCAAACCAGGGCAGCAGGTACCTGGCTGTGAGCAGAGGCAGACATCCAGGCGATGCTAACCTTCCTCATTTCAAAAAACATGTAAGCAGGGCTGTATCTCTATACCCCACATGTATATTCCTTGATATATAACTTAATAAAACTTTATGGACCTAGGATAAGGAATCCACGCTGAATAGATGAACTGGGATTGAAATATGGTCCAATTAAGCCTGTAACAGGGATGGCTTTACTTTGAACATCCTCCAACTTGAAATGAAATCTTCACGGAAGGAGATAAATCAGCCAACATAAACCACAGCCCCGCTCCTGCACCGCTGCCAGACGAGCAGGGATCAGCCTGACCCATGATTTTTAAGTGGTGGGAAGACAGATTCCTATCGGGACCCATCCACTCGCAAGGTGTTTGCAGCCTTCTCCCAAAGCCTGGGCTCCGGCAGCTCTTCCACAGCCTCTCCTGTGCTGGCTCTGCCAGACCCCTCACGCTCAGCCCCGCAGAAAGAAAACAAACCAGCAAATTGTTTTGCTGTCATGTTCCCACAGCTGCAATTAGCACATTCATGCATTAGTTGTATTTCCCTTTATTCTACATCCTCTTTTTTTTTTTTTTTTTTTCCTTTTTCCCCCTCTTCTGCCGCTGCTTCAAGAAAAGAAGATTATTTTTAATTACAGTTTTACACTTGATTAATGAACGTCAACAATGTGCTAATGAACAAGACTGCAGCATGAGGACACGAGGTGCTTCCACAGCTTTCAGGGGGCTTCTGTAGTCAGTACTTCCCTCCGGGCTGCCCCTGTGGAGATTTGGAAATGGGGAAGGACAGAGAATACAGAAGGACAGAGAAGACAAACAGCGATGTTACTTTCTCCTGGATGGGGACACAGAAGTTGCTCAGTCTGAAGTGCCCCAGACACTGACCCAGTGTGGTCCCAGGATGGACCTGAGCATCCCAGGGGCACTAAGTGGAGGGGGGTGTGGAGCTTTGCTGTTGGTGACGACAATTTCTTATGCTTCATCATACACCTACAAATAGCTCAGTGTTAATGAAAGTTTTATCCTGATGTCATTCTACATAGTGAAAAAAAAACCCAAACCCAAACCAAACCACTATTCTAATTTTCTGGTTCGTGGTGATGTCACCCATGGAGTTGGAGGCTTTGTTTTTCATCAAAAGCAGCTTTACTCCCTCCCCCCCAAATGCAAGAAACGCTCTGGGTTTTCTGCATGTGGAAAAAGGTCATTCCATCATAAAACCCTGCTGCCTGACGTGCCGTTTTTATTGAGGTGAAAGGCAGAAGTATTGAAATTCTGCCAAGCCAAATGAAAAGAGAAAGCAAGCTCTCCAAAACAAATAGTAACCCTCCAAAACCTGAGCAGAAACCCCGCGTGTGCGTTTCTGCTGGGGCGAGACCGTGGCTTTCGGAGACAACCCGGATCGGGCCAGCTCAGCCTCTCTCCAAGCCTGCTCCAGCATGTCATCTTGGCCAGATTTCCATCCCTCGAAGGGGGAAACTCTGTTTAAATCCTAATGGAAAACACCCTGTGCGCATCCCTGCTGCTGCAAGGGCTTTATCCATCCTTCCTCCCGGCCTTTCATCCTTAGAAACCTCCCGCTCCTCTTCGGCTTGCGGCTCTCGAGCTCTGGGTACCACTGCGCGGGAAGGATGCTGTGTAAACAGGAAGGGGCTGGGAAGGAGGTTGTGGGAGCCCAGCACCCTGATGGCACCCACCGTGCCCTCCCCCCTCCACATGCTGAAACAGCTCCGTAAATCCCTTGTACTCCCCGAGTGCAGGCGGTGTAATTCGGGTCTCACTTTGTTAGAGAAAATCGGCTTTGGCCGAGCACGGCAGCGCTGCCAGGGTAATTAGGCAGCATTTTGTGCTTATCCTTACTGCTATATTTAGGGTTTTCTTTTGGTGTATTTATTGCATGACAGGTGTAATAACGACAACTCTCACCTGGCTTAAAGAGAACCCTGCCAGCAGGCACCAGGGCTCACCGGCTTCCAGTCTGCAGACCTTGCAGCACAGGGTCAATCAACTGCTGGTTTAAATGAGAGACGAGATCCTCCTAAGGCTGGGGAGAAGTCTGGGAGGGCTTTAAAAAGCCAGGAGCTCTCACAGGACTCCTGACGACACCGTGAAAGTATCTTATCTCTTCTTTACCTACCTCTCCCCCAGTTGAGATCGTATTCCTCCCTCCATTTATTTCTCTCCTTAAACCCAAGACCCGTGACACTGCTGTACACAAAACACATCCCCCCCCCAAAAAAGAAATGCTGAGTATTAAAAGCATTTTCTTCCCTTTTTCTCAGTTTTTCTGATATTTTGAGAAATGTAGGTGAGGACTTTTCTCTTTAAAAAACAGGGTGCGTTTTGC
>WTSP01003252.1:0-23239 GCA_025331215.1 Actenoides lindsayi
AGTCTGTTGGGGCAGCACGGAGTAGCCAATCCTCCCGCCCCCCCCCCCGCCCCCCCCCCCCCCCCCCCCGCCCCAGCCCTGAGGTTCCAGTTATTTATTCTAGGGCAGAATACTAAAAAACTACTGCTAGTATTTTGGCCAGGAGTGTCAAAGTTAATTTTCTTTTCATTGTAAGTGCCACAAAATGCTTAACATATACTCAAGGCATGTGCCTTACAAGCAGTCACCCACAGAAATCCCTGCTCTGTAAGACAGCAAATTCCTTGGAGTTCGTTTCTGTTTATTTTCCAGGGAATTCCAGTGGAGTCAGTTTTGAGCTAAAAGAGCTCGTAAGAATTTTTATTGGCCTGAGATATCTTGCAGTAGTGTGTGTGACCTGCAGACTCTTGGCTGGAAGACAATGAGTAGCTGGAGCCTCAGGTTGCTGAGGCAGGAAAAAGTTCATGCTCTTGCAGAGCTCATGGAGCTAAGCTGAGATGTTCTTAAAAATTCCAAGAAAGGAAGGAGAAATTTCTTTTTCCTCTCCAGAGCACAGGTGCATCTGCCGCATAGTGTGCCTTATATTTGCCAGGACATGACTTGCCCAAGATGGCTCAGCAAAGCAGCTTTAGATCAACCAGAATAAACCCTGGTCTGTAGACCTCCCATGTTGACACTGGGGTCCTGCTTGGAGCATTTCCCAGACATTCCTGGCTGCAGAACAGGGAATGACCTTCAGTGACACAACAGTCTTGCCTTTCCCATGAATGGAGCTGGGCTGGTGTGGGCAGGGTACAGGCAGGGGCCCGAAACTGACCCCAGTATTCAAGGGGCAGCCTCCCCAGTAGCCAGTACAGGGTGGGGGGATGATTCCTGCCCTAGTCCTGCTGGCCACACCAGTGCTGACACAAGCCAGGTTGTTGGTGGTCTTCTTGGCTCATTTTCAGCTGGCTGTCAACCAACCCACCCGGGTCCTTTTCTGCTGGGCAGTTTCCAGCCACTCTTCCCCCATCCTGGAGCAGTGCAGGGGGTTGTTGTGACCCAAGTGCAGGACCCAGCCCTTGGCCTTGTTGAACCTCAGACCATCCTGCTCACCTCTGTAGTTTAACAAGATTTAAAGGGGAGAGGTTCTACTGTGGTGTTAAATATATGGGACTTAAGAGATTATTTTAAAGAGAGGAAAAAGCATGAAAGGAATTAGACATCCAAAGAAACAGCTTATCACTGGGGCCTGCCGCCTCTCTGCTGCTGAGTTTTCTCTTCTTTCTCTAGTGCTTTCTGTTCTTTCCACATGCTTGCATGAGATAACTGTAAGGGCATTTTGTCTGAGGCCAAGAAAGCTGCATCATATATATAGTGAGGAGAAAGTAGTATAGACATGGGTGGTATTGGAGATATTTCTGTCTTTAGTGTGGAAGGTACTTAGCATACTGCATCTTTATTCACTCCTTGTCCACATCGGGTAATGGCTGTGGGTTTAGTTGTTTAAGATTGCAGTGAATATGGAGAAAAAGTAATTGAGCATTCAAAGACCATTTCACACATTTTCTAAGAGTTTTCAAAGTGCTTTTTGTTCACTGTGTGCAGAATGGTTAATTTTATATCTGCACCATTTCCAGATGAATCCTGTGAGATCCCCCTTAGAAAGACAAAGCACAGAGCATCCTTCAGCTGGGAGGAGAGGGGGACTCAGCACGTGATATTTGCTCCTCTTGATCTTCCTGCTCAGTGTTTTGCTGGGTCTTCTGAAGTCTTCCACCAGAGACACCATATGTACAGAGCTGCAGCACAGATAGACTGTAGCTGGTGCTGAGCACTCTCAGCACCAGTCGTGGCTTCCCAGGTTCGCATATCATCCTTCCCTCTTGCCGCTTCTGCCTCGGTGCTGTGGCTGTTGGTTGCTGGCACATCCTCAGTGATGGTTCCCCGTTGTGCTTTGCCATGGTTGTCCTGCACCCTCCAGCACTGGGCTAGCTGCAGCTGAGCATCAGGCTGCATGAGGAGCAAGGGGCAATGCCTGACTCTGACAGCCCATGGCCTGGGCCAAGGGGAATGGTGAAAGCAGGGAGTGTTAGTGGTGTGGAAATTTCTATATACCATGGTCAACCCAGGGACAAGCAATAAACTCAAGTGCTGCTGATTGTGATTGCTGAGAACAGCAGGGTTGGAGGGAAGGCAGAGGGATGGGAGGCTCATCTTAGCATGACCAGCACTGCCTTGGAAGAGGAACCGTGTCCTCCCTTGTGCACAGGGGTTGCAGGAGGGTTTTGTCATAGGCGTGGTCAGGTATGGGTATGTGTCAGGAGGGGCTTTTCAGGTCAGTCATTACTCACACACAACTCCTGACCACCAATAAGCAGAAGTAGAATGTAGCTGGTCTCTATGTGGAAATATTACCCAGTTAGACTGGATTTGTCACCAGACAAGAGATGGAGACCAGCTCCTCTATCTGCCTCTTGCCCGGGGATGACTTGATGGGAAGGACTGGGAGGGTTCAGGATGGTTCCTCACCTCTAGCTGCTGTGTCCCTGCTGTGACTTCCCACCTCTCCACTGCTGAAATCCTCCTGCCATATGGTGCATGTCCTGTAAACACTTCTCTCCCTCCCACACAAAGCGAGACGATCAGCTGGGTGGTACTCCCGTGGTGTCAGAAGGAATGTCATGGCCCAAGGGGATGCTGCTCCCATATCCTTGGCTCCAGCCCCTGGCTGTGGAGGAGACAGGGGCTGTTCCATACAGGGGATTCCAGGAGAGCCTTTCAGGGTGAAACTTGGGCTATGCCCGTGCATATGCTGTGGCAAACCATGGTGCTTGTCCGCATGATGTAGACACCCTGGAATTTCTTGAATTTAAAGTGGCTGCATTGGATGCCACATTTGTTGCCTTGCTGAACTGCTTCACCTGCTACTACTGCTGCCAGGAGGTTTTTTCCTGGCAGCCAGACCCCAGGTGAGACATATACCAGAGCTTTGGTTTCTTTTGGTGCCCTTTCTTCATTCCTCTGCCTTTACTTCAAGGAGAGAAAGACAAATAATACACAGGCAAATAATACTTGGTGCTGTACCAGACTTCTTATCCCACTGGGCAAAGTGGGACAATGTAAGAGGAGTGTAAGGGAGCAAGGTCTCCTAGAAGAATGTTGATGCAATGTACTGAGCAAAGAGACCAAAATCCAGCTTGGTCCCTGTGGGATGTAGACCCTGGAAGAACTCATCCTCTCGTCTGTCGATAGATTTATCACCAGTGAGACTACTTGGTTTGCCCAAGACTGGAGCCCAGGTGGGGTTAACATGTACAGCCTTTAGATGACTGCAGGATAAGATTGTTGCATGACACGGGGAAGAACCAACTCAACACCATAGGCTCTACCTTAGTCTCTTCAAATCTCTCTTAAAGCCAGAAGAGTCAGGTGCAGGGCTCCTGAGTTCTCATCTCGGAGAATTCTCTGCATTTGACCAAGGTATTTTGCTTCCAGCACTGACTTAGGACTTGTTACAGCTCAGCAGCACGAGGTGATTTATTCTCTTGGAAATTAATTTCTGGTGAACTGAAACCCTTTTACTGTCTGAACTTCTCCTTAGGCATAACACTCTAAACTTTTCCTAACACTTTTTCTCCCAGTGAATTTCCCAGGGTTAGAAAATAGTCAGAGATAAGGAGGAAAGCTCACAATTAAAAAAACCCAAATCAGTGGAAATCCTTGTGCTGTCACCCAGAAAGATAATTTATCATTTACATTCAAGATAGCCCAGCTGATTACACCATTGAGAAAAGTATTCTCAGTCAAACCCCAGGCAAGGTTTTCAGAGAGATGCTGTGGGGCAGATGCTCTATTTGTGATCGCATTGGTGCAGATAAGTTGAAATCACTGAGAGAAACACAGAGCATATCAGTTAAGGATGTACTTTCCCACTGTTGTTCAGGTGAGATTCACATGACGTACCTGTGCACAGGTGCAAAGTCTGAACTCTGCTCCCTATTCATGAGGCTGTTTAGGGAACAGACAATACCAGCGGGAAATATAGTCAGATCAACTGTATAGGGCTTTTCTCCTGGACTGAGTACAAGATATATTTGGACATTTTCCCATCTCTTTCAGTGCATACAAGGAAGCTGGCTCTGTAAAGTATTCTCTTCGTGATCTAGGGCTTTGTTTTCCTCCTTGCTGTTGACAGTCCCTAGCAAATGATTCAATGAAGCAGAGCTCTTGACTGCTCTGCACCAGCCTCCCTGCTCTACATGCCTGTTGGTCTATCAGAAGCAAACCACAGCTATTGTTGTCTGAAGATCGAGAGGTTGCTGAGGATACACAAAACAGCATCAGTGATGCATGTTTCTGCATGGCAAATGCAAACAAATGAAGAAAATCTGATTATACAGTGCAGTTTCTGGTTATTTCGTGGAAAGGATTATATGGCATGGAATGTGGGAAGAAAGACTTTGTCATTACCTTCTTTCATACCTTTCATACAGCACAGATGGACTTTTCTTTTCCCTATTGCCTCCTCAGAAACAATGCAGCCCAGAAACTGCCAAAGGTGAGCAATGGGATCAGGGGATCTTGCAGCTCACTTGCTTCAGGCTCCGCTCCAGGTTTCCCTGAGCAGGGCAGTGGTGACACTGTCTCAGCTCAAGGTCTTGGCCTGTGTTGCCTTACTGTGCTCTCAAACCCTTGAGGCTCAATCTGCCAAGGCACGTTTTAGAATGTTTCCTGTTTCACTTTTACGACAGGGCTTCAAGTTTAGGCTGCCACTGGCATGTGAAGTGCACACAATAAAAAGCTGGAATGTAGGAGTTGTATTCTTTCCCTGTAGGGAAGTCCCATGTTTCCTCAGACAAGGCCTGCTGCTCCCATAGACTGTGAGTCTCACAAATAGCCCCAGGCATGGCTGAAACGCTGGGACAGGATGCTGCTGGTGTGCCAAGTGGCGTGGCTGCGTGCCAGGCACACAAACGGAGCTAGAGCCGAGCAGAGCCAAGGTGCCAGTTCTATCACTGCCTTTGCTCCTGCTCTGGCAAACCACAGGGGCATCCCCAAAGCCTGCAGGAACATTTTCATGGGAGAGTAAATTAGGAAGCAGTCCTCAGATGGTTTCAGTAAAAGCTCAGTGAGAAAGACTTGTTTGAATGATGAAGCAGAAACTTAGGGAGGTCTCTTCTAGATGTGCTCCAAGGAAGTTCATAATGGAAGGTTTGTGTCAGATCCAAATCTTTTCCACTGTATTCCTGATTTAGCTGCAGCTTTTCTCTGGGGCTCAATAACCCAGTCACAAAGGGAAAGGTTCTGACATCAGGCTTGGCTCAGTGGTACAGCAAACAGCGAGGTGGCTGTGGGGCCACAGAGGGAATAACTCTGGTTGAGTAAGTGCAGAGAAAATTAAAACCAGGCTTTTAATGCTTACACTTTGGGAATAGATCATTCTTTATGATGAAAAGGAAGGATCGCTTGACTTGGGATATAATATCACATTGCATAAGTCAGGATTGTCACACTTGACTTCATCCCAGTCATCAGGCCCTGGCCAAGAGCAGAGACAGGAAAGAGAAGTCAGAAAACTTGACCTCAGGATCTTCATGTTCTTCGGTGCATGTGGTAAGATAGTGAACTTCAGCTTTTGCATCTGAGAATAATTAATGCCTCTTCATGTGCTGAGTATTTCCCAGTGCTGACCCGACTCTATTTTTCTCTTGAAATGAACAGTGGGATTTATTTATTCTTTATTTACACACCTCCTGCCACACTTACGTTATATTTTGCCTTTGTGTCATTCTCTAATAGCTTTATGGCTCACTCTGGCAGAGTCCTTATGGAACATACCCCATCAGGTAAATGTTCAAGCAGAGCTCCAGTACCCAGTACACGTCTTTCAGAGGTCTCCTTCCCCAGCCAGTGAGCCAGAATCCTCTGTCCTAGGATATGTGAGAGAGCAAAGAGAAGCAATAAGAGCCCTGCAGTAGACATGTGATGGGACCATGACTCCTTAGCATGGACCTTGGAGGCAGGACTTGCTTTTGGTACAGCTTGGCCACCTTGGGGCCTCACTGGAGAGGTACTGGGAGCTCAGCTGGAAGGTGGCATGAGCTCACCAGAGCTCAAGGGCTGCAATGCTGCTGTATGGCTGGTGGATAGGAGGTGAGAGAATAGCCACCTGTGTGTGTGTGTGTCCATGCCAGGAGGATGGAAGGACTCTGCCAACACCAGCAGCTTGCCTGGGAGAAGCAGCTGATCTCCTGTGAGTTTTGAGATGTGTTGACCTGTGGCCTGTCACTGCATGAAAGGTGTTAGCAAGCACTTGTTTGTATGGAGAGAATATAATAAATAACTGTACAAGAAGAAACCCCAGACTGGTCCTTCTCTCTCTGGTTGTGGGCAGGATGCCCAATCAGCAGACCTGAATTTTACAAGAGGTATTTCTGTAGTGAACATCTACAGCTTGGTTCTCACTGGGTTCTATAAACATCACAGGAGCCTGAGCATAATCTTTATGATCAGCCTTCACTGCCAGGTTTTTACGGCTACCATTACCTGGACCAATTAAATTAATGCTAGAATGGCTTCTAGCACTTACTGAAAATCTAAACGAGCAAGAGCAAGGTCCCAAAACCCCAACAACCACCACATTTAAGCTGTAGAATTCCTTTCAATAGGATCTTATGTATGCTGAAAATTTACATGGGTTCAAGCACCTACTAAATATGTTTAAGAAGAGTAGTTATCTGTGGGAATGCAGAATTTGTGTCTCAGGAAGCCCTTGGGCCTCCGATTGCTGGAAGCTGAGGGAATGTTTGAGAGAAGCATTGTACATGTTTGCCCCGTACATCTCCATCTGCACCAGGGCTGGGGAGATTTGGGACATGCCTGTGGAAATGCCCTCATTGTAGATCTCCAGCTGCAGGCAGCAGACAGCAGGCAGCGCTGGGACACTTCTGGGAATGAGTATCATGGCTCCCTGGTACTGGTGACTTGTCATAGCTCCAATAGGAGAAAACAGATGGAGTTAACTGTGCCAGGTATAGCTATATAGCTATAAGTAGCTATATATCTGCTATAGCTGCAGAGTGGTGTGGATATACCTTTAATGAGCAGCAGAGGATGGGCGGCCACATTGAAGGAGGCCACTCTCAATCTGCTTCCTTCTGTTGATAAGTACTAATTACACATTTCCTGACCTGAGCCTTTCAGCCCACATATTTGTCCTTTCCAGAAACCCTGTCATTTGAGTAATACCTCTACAGTTTCCCCGGGTGGGTTGTGGAAGAGTATCCCCAAGTAGGTTGTTCGGTGCCGTCATGTGCACTTGGCATGGGAGACTCCTCGCTTGTATCGCCCTTCCCCTCCCTCCAACACACCCTTTCTGTTGGCTGCAATTCCGAGGAACCTGCTTGCCCACACAAAACTCTTACCCTGCCTTGAATGAAATTAGGGATTAAGAAATAAATGTAGTTCAACAGAGGCTGGAGAGTCAGTTTGCTAAAGGTTCTGCATGTCTGTTCTTCAGGAGCTGATCTGAAAAGTGTAGTTCTCAGAAACCTGGTGTATCATGAGAAACTTTGGGGTTCCAGATGGAATTAGCATGGGAAAGTTCTCCATTTCTAAATCTGTGGAGCAAATACACATTTCAGAAATAAAAAAGGTAGAAAAAGGCATGAAGATTGTACATGGCTTTTTTTTTTCAGGCTGATCTTAACGTTTCAGCCCCCTCTCTACAAAGTCCTGTGTGAGACTACGTGATCTTATGGTCTTTTCATTAACACAAAGGGATTTTACTTCTATTGACACAGAGATTACAAACTCAGTGCAGGTACTTTTTTGTTGAATGTCAAGTACAGATGAGGAATTGTAGTCTATTATTCTGACACTGAAAAAAGATGCAGGCACTAATATCAGTCAGGCTTGAGCTCATTTAGTTTACCTTGCAGTGATAGAATTGCTTATTGTTTATTGATTTTCCTCCTGTAAAAAATATCCTTATTTGTTAATGGTAGTGGAACCCAAATACTGCTTTGTAAAGATGAGAAACACCAGACTGTTAGGCTTTCTGTCTCTATCCCTTTTTGCTGAAGAGGGATTAATAAACACTGGGAGTGTTGCCAGGCATACAGGAGATGTTCAGCTCTTGCTGGGAAGATAGTGACCTCTCAGGGTCAGCCTTTTGATAGGTATGTAGATACATATGTGGATGAATGGAGGATGATGTTTCTTTTTTGCAAAACTCTCCTTAAATTTATCTGATATAACCTGGTGCGTGATTTGAGACTAGTGGAAATTGTAATGTATAGGCTGCTTTTTTCAATTAATATAGGATAAATGCTCATTATGATTCATAAGGGTGGTTCAACCCAGAACACAAGACAGACAAATTGAACCCAGAGACACTATGTAAGGTCTGTAAGGTCCTATATGCCTCTGCTTTCAGTGGACAAATGCTGCTTATGGTGTGCAAAATACCCAGGACCTCGTACCAGGGTAAGAGATGAGGTGGGACAAGGGAAAGGAAATTACAAAGGGAGAGAGGATATTATTTTCATGTTCTACAAAATACGATGTCATGGCTTCAAATGCAGAAGTGACACTAATGTGAACGAGAAGGGACTGACGCAAGCCTTCACTCACTTAAGCTTTGCTATATTTAACGTTGAACAGATGCACGTCTCAGGGATGATATAAAAATCTGTGAAAAAAACCAACAAAAAAACAATGAACAGAAGAGCAAAATCATCTGAGTTTTATAGAACTACCAGAAGAATCAGATTACCTCTGTGCAGCGTTTATCTTGAGTGTTTATGTGGCTTCTCACTGTGAAGGACTCTTAAATGCTCTGTCAATATTAACTCTCTGGGCCTCTCAGCACCTGTGAAAAGCAGGTGTCATAGGAACAATTCCTGAGACTTGCTTTTCTTGGACAGATTAAGCCTATTTCGCTTGAACTGATGCCCAAAAATGTTGAACAAAACTGTAGTTTCCCTGAAGATAAAAATGGTGCATTCCTGAGATGCACCATTTGGACTGAAGTAAAGCTGGGAAATTCCTCCTGGTTTTTTGAGATGACATTTGTGCAGAGGGAAATCTCCTGTCAGGAAGGGCAGTTATGTGTTTTCATGCATGTCTTCCAATGCAATTGCTTTGAGCTTTTTTTTCTTTGAGATTCATAATATGATTTAAGATTTTGTTTTGAGACTCATAATTTGAATTCTTTGTGGAACTGGGAATTAGTTCCCTCTGTGATGGGCTGGAAGAGTATATCAAGCAGCAAAGAGTATGACTGCAGCTTTCACTGGCTACCTACTAACCTGGGACAACAAACAGACACAACTTCATGGCACTTGCAGAGGGCTGACCACCCAAGTACTGAACAAAGATAAAATAACTGTCTGCACCAACACAACTGCAGACTACCAAAGGGACTATTGACAAGACAGGACTTTTCAAGGGAACTGCTTGACTCCAGGGTCATTATGTAGAGGTCTATATGAGCCTGGTGCTGGTGTGAACTGATCAGTGAGGTTCCTGTGACAAGAGGAGAGTGCTTAAAGTGACCAGGAGACAGGCTTCAGCTATGAACACCTCTGGCTTTGTGGGTAGGTGTGGCAGAAGGATGAGCAAACATTCTGGGAAGACTAGATCTGTGGAAGATCTGTTGGCCAAATCTTATGGTCAGTCTGTGCAGAAGGACATGGTGGAGGCTGGTAGTTGGTTAACCACTAGGATTTAGGTTTAGGGAGCCTGAGGTGGGAAAGTGTGTCTGTCACAGCTAAGAGAACAACTTACACCAGACTTGAATACAGCCCCATGAATCATGGTCCAATACCACACAGGTTTTGGTAAAAATAGTGGTGTAATTAGGATGAAATTGCACCTCTGAAGCCTACCTGTTTGGGATGGTAGAAGAGCACTGAGAGGAGTTGTCTCAGCATAAGCAAAGGCTGCCAGGGTGTGGTTAATGAAGCAATTCACTGAAAGACACTATTGCTCTGTCAGCTTCATAGGTGGAATTATATCTTGAGTGGGTGGGGATGGAGACCTGTTGGAACAGCCCAGCCTTTGATGCAGGCTCCAGGTAGAAGTCTCTGGAAGGCTAATGTTCTTTCTGAGGTCAGAAGTTTGTGGTTCTTAATTGGGCCTTTCTCAAGCACCAAGGAAGTTAATGAGTCAATTCCTGAAACTTGTCAACACATCTGTATCCCTCACCAGTTCCCCTGGAGTCTCTTGTCAACCTCACCTGTGGGATGAGGACCCCTCCGCTACACGCACCGTTCCCGGTTTGTGGGTGTGCTCTCAGGGCATGACCACACTGCAGGACAGAGCAAGACCTGACACCACACCACCCTCTGAATGCTCAGGGGTCTGCAAGTGCGGGCATGCAAATAGGGAAAGAGAGAGCCATCAAGTGCTGTAGTATGTCCATGAGTGTGGAAGAGTGATGCAACAGCCTTCATCTCCCAGTTCCGTTGTGTGGGCAAAGCCAGTGAGTCAATAATCTCTGGAAACAGTAGAAATGATTTGCACTGAGCATCAGAGCCGAGATTTCCGGTGGATGAAATAATCAGGTCGTCGGAGTACAGCGGTGGTTCTTAGAGGGATCACTGTCTCTTGACACAGGATATGACTATGCCATAATCAAAACTTTTGACTTTTTGACTACCTGATAAGACAGATTGGATCTAATTAAAGCTCATTACTTTCGTAGAGCTGAACTCTGAGCTATAGTTGCTAGTAGAAGTTATAGGTTAACCTATATAGAAACCAAGCAGTGAAAGTCACATTTTCCTTAAAATTCAGATCAAAGAATTATTTGGAAAAGTAAAATTTGCTAACAGCTTGTTATTTTTTCCCACTTGCAACATCTCTGGTATGGCAAAACAAAAGGTTAACAGTTGATGTTAAAGGTATTATAGGGGGAAAATGCTGAGAAACAGCTGCTCAACAAAATGACAGCCTATGCCTTATCACAAAATGATATTTAATCATAAAGCTCCTATTCGTAAGCCCATCTCATTTCCCAGGTTAAACGTCAGCGTGTTTTTATACTTTCATCTAAAGTCATTGTTACTTAAAGATGTCACGCTGTAATACTTGCCAAAATGTTCAGCCTCTGAAATGTTTTATTAGCAAATCTGACGCAATTTCAACCCTATAAATTAGCACACTACCATTGACAATAGGAAGAATATTTTTATTTTTGAGTCATAAGCGTAGAGAAAGCAGGTTTGCAGGAGACATGCCAGAGGAGAGGCGGATATGACATGGACAGGGTGGATATGACATGGGCATCATGCAGGTCTCCTATAAAGAAAGGCTGTTCCCTGATTCATTTCCTCATTTAATTGTTAAAGGCAAATCACTTCTGGTTTCACATTGATCGATAAAGTTCTGTCCTTGGTAATCTAAAAAGAGAAGGCGGTGAGGCTGTAGGTTGGGGATAATACCAGTTCTATTAGACAAAATATCCTGGGGTGAAAGGGAAGAAATAGGATAGAAATACTTGATGTTCCGCATCTAATATCACCTTGCTGCGTGCAACTGTGATGTAAATTGCACACTGAGACTTTAAAGTCTTCTGACCATATTGTAAGACAGAAGGGATGTGGCCTTCCACGAGGCACCCGAGAGCCAAGCTGTCCTTCTCCAGGTCACATATTTCCCTTTCAGCTCCATGGTGGGCTCTGCTACGCCCAGCTCCACAGTGGGAAGGGGATGGGTACAGGGGAAGTTGGAGGGAAGAGCAGATGGACTGCGAATGGACTGTAGAGCTGACGTGATAAATTAAACCAGATACAGGCAGAAGGATTTTAGCCTCTTTTCCTTAGCCGCTTCTTTTCTGTCCTAAAGTCTTGGTATTACCAAGTTGGAGAATGTGGATCAGGACTTTCAGAAATAACTGGAGAATCTTAGCAATGCAGGTTTAGGAAGGCAGCTTGAAGTACTTGGAAAAGATTTGTTGTGTAAAACGTACTAAACTAGAACTAGAGGATGGGCACAAATCACATCCTCTCTCCCACCCTCATGCTGTCATAGGTGGACCAAGCAGGAATAATGTGGCTTCTCCCAAACCACAAATTAACCTCGCCCTGTGTTCTAGTCTCTTTGTCATGTACAAGTTGCATGGTATTGGCTGTATCTGAAGAACTAATGCCCATTTATTTGTAATTACTATTGATTAAAGTCTCCTCTTTAGTTGCTGGAAAGTGAATTATTGTGGAAAGCTTCAACATCTATCTGTAATGTACAATAAAACTCTTCCATTTGCAGAAATGCCATGCAGGCTGCCACGTCATTCCCAGAAACTTTACCTGTTACCTAAAATTGTGAAGTATAGCAGGTGGGGAATAATATCCTAAATCATCTTGTTTGCTGAGAAAAGTAATGATCTTGAAGTAATGAAGCTGTAGAAAACCACTGGAGGGTCATCATAATGACTTCAGCTTTCAGCAAAACCACCTTGATATTGTCTGGGTGTGTTCACTTCAAACAGATGCTGCGTGAAAGATGTCTTTGTGCTTCCTTGATCCTGTTCCACTGAGCCTTTAGAAGAGCAGCCTCCCACACCTCATGGAAGGAAAGGAATGAGCTTGAATCACAGAGCTATTCCTGCCTTCCTGCCTAGACTAGCAGACCCCTCTAGTTTGTTTTTCCATTGAGCCTTCCACCAGTATTTTGAGTCACACCATTTCCCTTGTCTTTCCAAATTCCTCTCTTGTCCCTTGTCCTCAATCTCAAACTCCCATTGTGATATCTGACCACCGAGCCCTCTTAATTTTGCAGGAGCTACCTAAAATCTTCAGGATGCAAGTGAAAATTCTCCCTTGTTGAATCATTTAGGACTGGTTCTTAGAATAAGTAATAGAAGGGCATTTGAGGTCAAATGGTATCAGTACAAGGAATGAGTAAACATAGTCTTTAATGGAAATCACAGACCTTTGGTAGATAAAAAAACTAGCAAGTCAAGATGGAAAGGATGCTCTCATATCTATGTCTGGTTTGTCCTTTCATTTTCCTCCATGTCTTTCTAAAGTTGTACTGCCACAGGCATGATCCAGGAGGCTACAGCAACTCTGCTCTACCTCTGCTCAGCTGCATGTCCAGCACCTCAGTGCAAAGAGAGCTTCTGATGAGTACCAAACACTCCATCCCTTTCCTCATTCATGGGTTTGAGCTGTGCTTGACTGCTCACAGCAGCCAGCTGATACAAACAGGGTAGACAGTACTCATTGTAGTGGCTGTTCTCATGGTAGGGAAGTTGTCTTGCTCCTGGAAATCACCACCACTGCTTGCACAACCCCTGGCACCCACAGTGCGTAATGACATGTCATGCAAGTCTGGAAGCTAAGGGCAGTCCTCCCAAGCTGGGCTGACTGTGACTCCCCAGCTGGCCCAACACTGTTTTGTGCAATTGGGGTGCACAATTCACCTCTATTCTGGGCATGGTCGTTTAGGGGACTTTCAGAAATGGCTAGGACAGCTTTGTGTGTTCCCAGGCTGCTGAACACTTGGTCTCAAAAGGATATTTATTGAGCTTACGTGGAAAAGAGTGTGTGAAGTACCAGTATAAAGTGCTGTCATGTATGTACATCTCTGTCGGCTCTGTAGCAGCATGTCCAATTGAAGGTGTTCCAGGAAAACTCAGCGAGGATTACTAGAGGTGTGGAGAACGCAGCACGCAGCATAAACACAGATGACGCGTGTAGCTAAAAGATGATTACAGGCTTCTTTGAGAGATGAGGCCACAGTTACTACATCAAATGCCCTTGAAGAGGAGGAAAAGGACAGAGCACTGATTTACAGCTTAAAAACATGCATTCTGCACTGGCCAGCTGCTTTGCTTTTCTGGGCTTTGAACTTACAACAGGAAAATACGGGCTATGATACTTTGCTTATTTGTGAAGCACTTGAGAGTTTCATCAGAAATTGTTATTACTATTATTACTACCATTTTTATTGTTGTTATTATTAATATTTCTTCAGTAATATTTCTTAAATGCTAATAATGTTTTCACCTCCAATATCAGCATTGTTTAGGTTAATCTCTGTACAGCAGATTTCCACAGTGTGGAAGTATTCTCTAAGTCTTCCCAGGTCATGTAACATAAAACTTATCATAGTGACAGGGGAGAAGGGAAGAACCACAACTTTTCTAGAGGACTCTATTCTTTGTTTTGTACTGGTTTCTATGTTTTTGGGAAACCAGCCGTGTTAATGTGATGCTGCTTCTTGGTGCTAGCGCAGTGATGCTCATCTGGAAGGGTTCTCAGGTAGTGTATTTAGTAGCTTTTGGCAATTGTACTTGATTCCTGCCACCTGAAATGTTGTTAAAAATCTAGCTGCCACACAATGGTCCCTGCCTCAATGCTCAGCTTCAGAAAACTCATGTGTCACCTCTCAGGTCTATTACAAGACCACTGGAGCAGAGGTTGTTTCATGCTGTGCGTGCAAATCATGCAGGACCAAAGGGTTATACCACAATCAGTGCAAATTTAACACAAAAATAACAAAATGTGCCAGGATGGAAAGGAAGGGGGACTGTCTAGGACACAGCAGTGGTGGTAACTGAAAGGAAACTTGGGCTGGCGATGCTAAGGGAAATTTCTTGCAACTTAATATCAGTTAGTTCATGGGTGTCTTCTATTGGTCTGAATAGAAACCTCTTCACTGGAGTTAATAGAGAAATTGGCCTAGTTCCAGGCAGGCCACTTGCTGCCTTTGCCATGTGCTGGAATGATCAACTCATCTGGCACCCAATTAAAAAACATGAAACAGCAGAGAAAATGAGCACCACAGACTGAGGCTCAGCACAGCCTGCTGGCATGGTTTGGAGAGCTAAGCTGGATTAGGGCACCGAGCGTGAGATGTAAAACTTCCACCTCAGGGCACATCCGTCTCTTGACACGTCACTTTGAGCCATGGCAGATCCTACCAGAATATTGCTGATAAATATGTTTTTCCTCTAGAAGGAAATTCTGCTTGAATGAACCGAATTCTTGGAGGAATGGCACTGCCTTTGTCAAGAATGATCATCCATAGGGTTAGTTTCAGTGATGTTTGATTGTGCCATTTCAACTTAATTTGACTTAATTTCAAACTAATCTAATCAAGTTTTTTTCTCTTTCTTGGTCAAAATTTTAAAGAAGCTCCTTGATACTTCTGAAGTTAAATCTGAGACAAATTAAGGAAGTCTATTCAGGAAAAAATTTTCAGCTTTTCTTTATGTACTGGAAGAAAATGAAGTGAAACTTCTGATCATTGCCTACAGAAAGGAAATTTTACCTCAGTTTAGCAATAAAACCTATGGCGGTCATAACATGAGACAGTTCCCACAAGTAAAAGAGTGAGTTTTGTAATACAAACAGGATTTTGTGCATAATAAACACAAGAGCATTTCCAGAGTTGTCCATGAGGTCTGGACTTCATGGGTCAGAAAGAGCCATTGCATTATTTTACCATGCAGTATGTTTATTTCTTCATTTAGAAAAGAGATATGCTAAAAAACAGAAGCAGAATTTGAAGCTGTTCCGTAATAAATTTGGTAAAAATGTGGTGCAATCAACAGGATGTTTGTGAGGTGAGCCCAAAGGTAGAGTCACATCTATGTGACATCTCAGAGCATCTGCTGATACCAATAGGTGTTGTTGGACTTTGTGTAGGGGTTCTCCACAGGGCGTTTGCTGAGAATTCTAAGAGAAAAAAAAATAAAATTCCATTTTTGCTCATGTGTGGGGTTCACCCCCTTCCTTCACAGCTGACAGGCTGCGTTGCTCCTCAGGGAGCCCAGGAATGCCAAGACCTCTTGACTGCAGTCTTGTGTTGAAGTAAGTCACATCTGGTCACCATCTTTGAGGCCATTTGAGACTCTAGTATAATGTTTTATACCAGCATCACAGCACCCTTCAGCAGCCTTCGTACAGGTGCCAAGAGTTCACGTCAGCACTCCTCCCCCACCATACTGCATCTTCTGAAGGGTGGGTTATGTCTGAGCTGAATCAGACGCTTAAGTGCCTGAGAAATGTCTCTGTGGTCACTTTGAGCAACCTAAACTGTACAAGGAGGGCACTTCATGACAGCCACCCATTTCCTGAGGCAAATGCTCTGGGGACAAAGCTAATGAACACAGTGTGCTTTGTCTGGCCCCTAATGAGGTCATGGCCCATGGACTCTGGGGACAAAGCTGATGAGCACAGTCTGCTTTGTCTGGTCTCTAGTGAGGTCATGGTCTGTGATTAACATGTATCAGAGAACTGATAAGGTCAGAAAATGTTTAATGAAATTGCAATTTTATTTTTTCCTTTTGGTTGAAAGACTACATTCCATTTTCTTAAGTTTCCTAGGAAGGAGGTGCAACCCTGTTTACTTAATAAAGGTCTTTAGCCATGAGGGAAAAATTCTCACAGAGGAGAGGAAAGTTCCAGAAATATGGCAAAGTTTTATGTTTTTGCACTATAATTCACATTTCCAGTGAAAAATACCTGTTTCCATCTCTCTATATATGGTTTGCATAAAGATGCAGATGAAAAAAAAAAAAAAAGGAAGAGTAGAAATCTGGAAGCCCACACATGTGATCATGTGGAATGAAAGTCCCATTGTTTGCCTCAACATACCATCTGCAAAGGGTTTCCTCCCCTCCACTGTGTCCGGAGGCGGCCGAGAAGGCCACCTCCACGCAGAGAAACTTCTCAGCATCTCCTTGACAAATGAAACGCTGAGGAATGACGTGGGTGTTGCAGCCCCAGGGAGCTTTGTACCTGCCAAAGAAAAAGGTATTTAAAATTAACTTCTTTCCATGTACCTGTGCTTGAAAGTAATGCGGTGAGAAATAATGTTCTCCGTAACCATGGTGGGGTGACAGTGTTCATTTGGTCCACGGAGGGGAAAACACCAATACCCAGGGAAGACAAATTCAAACTCATGCTCTGTGGGCAGCTGGCAGTGCTGTCAGGTTTTGTGCAGAGGCCAGTAAAAGATGAGTGCCTGATCCCCATCCAACAAAGTAAGTGGAGGATGTTCTACAGCTTGTGATGAAGATTTGACTCAGGCCCCATTACACCAAATTAGGTGTGGATAACAAAGCAAAATGGTTTCTTTATATCTTGATAAAAGTCAGGAGGAGAGTGTCTAGCAGACCAAGGGACATTGTTAGATCCCCTCATTTGGTGAGCACGAGATCCTATCTGGAATATGGTGTCCATTTTTGGCTCAGGAGAATGGAATGGAATGGAATGGAATGGAATGGAATGGAATGGAATGGAATGGAATAGCACAGGGCTGTTTCAGTTGGAAGGGACCTACAAGGATCATATAGTCCAACTGCCTGACCAGTTCAGGACTGACAAAAAGTTAAAGCAAATTGTCCAAATGCCTCTTAAACTCTGAGAGGCTTGGAGCATTGACCACCACTCTAGGAAGCCTGTTCCAGTGTCCAACCACACTCTTGGTAATGTTTCCTAATGTAAAGTCTAAATCTCCCCTGATAAAGCTTTGATCCATTCCCATGTGTCCTATGTAAAGTTGAGGAAGCTGAGTTGGTTTGGCAAAAGGGAACAAAAAGCCTTGGTAATGTCAGATGATATACCCAGGGGCTCTTCACGGCCATCAACTGTATGTTAGGAATTTAATGATGGATGTTAGGATGACCTTTTTCACTCAGAAAGTGATACAGCACAGGAACAGACCATCAGAGAGGTGCCTGAATCCCTTTCATGGGAAGCTGTAGAGACTTGGCTAGAGAAAGCTGTGGCCAACCTGATCTTGTGCCAGTGACAGTCTTGCTTTGAGCAGGAGGGTGGCCTAGAGATCTCCAAAGATCCAATTCAGCTAGTATCCACACACATACACACACACACGCATATATATAAAAACCTCTTTCAGTCAAGGATCCAGATTAATTAATGGGCAATGTTATTAATAATCACTTAAATTGCACCACTGTAGCATCAAGTTGCTCACATTTCAGGTATTGTGAAAAGCGAAAACCAATCTTTCATTATGTAGCCAAATTCATGCTATTTCCTGAGCTTTGCTTTGCTTAACTGTGAGAAGCAACCACCAAAAGAACACTTTTTTTTTAACACATAGTTCTGTTTATTCATTCAGGATGCATCTGGTTATCACTGGATAAAAGTTTATATAACAGACAACTTGCTTTACCTGAGATCTTCTGGGGACATGTTTGGGTGTCTTTTGAGATACAGCTGCAACAGTGACAATTGCTCAGTGTAGGAGGAGAGATGGCCACATGCCATTAAAAGAGAGCAAGGATGAGAATGAAGCAATACTGGTCAGCAGGGTAGGCAGCAATATGCAACATTATATACGTCACTGTTTCATTTTTCTAATTCTAAAATGATGACCTTAAGCGGAGATGGAGAAAGCAGAAGGAAGAGCAACAGCATTTACCATGAGTCACAAGAAGCATGAGTTTAGTGAAGTCTGCCTGCACAGCTTGCCAGCAGACCTACCGAGACCCATTGGCACATGCAGAGGACCTCCAGAGACCGAGTGAGGTTTCTCTGCCTTTGGTAGTGTGTGTTGGGCAGAGCTGCTGAGAAGGCAGAGGTCCTTTTGATCTCTTTTGGGTCAAGGGAGACATTCACCACATGGATACTGGGTTACATGTAGAGCACTCGATCTTCCTCAAGGATGGTACAGGTCTAGAGAGGCAGGAGGTTTCACCTTACATGTGATGGCAGTTGGACTTCCTTGCCATAGGAGCCGACCCATCAGGTGTGGCCTGGCAGCACCCCACGCACATAAGAGTGAAGACTTGGAAGGATCCCAGCAAAGATGTGGGAATGGGTTGTCACCAACAGCACAGTGGAGCTGTAGGACAGGGGTGTTTGCCAGAGCAGGGGAAGCTCAGTCCTTCCTGCTGTGCTTCCAGATCTGTGGTTGCCCACAAATCAAGGTCCCTTCAGCAGGAGAGCAAACGTGGAAAGGCCGGCCAATTCTGGCAGCTCAGCAGGGGCAGGTGGGGCAGCAAAACCCTGTCTCCAGAGCTGAAATACCCTTTTGCTTTTTCTGCTCCTTTTTGGTGGGTGCAATGTGAGGATATGCTGAGCTATGTCATGCTGCTTAGGACAGATCTGGACCCAAGGGCTGTGTCAAGTCATTTATTTAACTATGTTCAGCTTTTCTTTCCTCAAAGTTTTTCTCTCATCTTCCCTTCCTGCCAAAACCAGGCTAATTGTTTTCTGGATTGGCCCAAGTCCTGGAGTCATTCAGATCTCTGGCAAGATCCCTGTTATGTTGCAATTTCTAGTGCTGGCTGCTCAAATGTCATCTTTCTGATTTGAGCCCAACATCTGTGTGTTGTAGAAGGAGTCCAAGAGAATCAGGAATCTTGTGCAGGGCTCCTTAATGTGCACAATGCAGATTTAGGCACAAATGAAAGAAACTGGTGAGAAATGTGATAGGACCTTGAGGTCTCGCACTGATGTTAGCGAAAATATTAACGTAAAGCAACATCAAGTGGGTTGTTGGCTCCACATCTTTGATTAAAGTGACGATTCATCTCTATTTAATATTTCAAGCCTTTTGAAAAGGGAAGAAGCTGTATCAGGGCACTGTGGCTGTGGTGGAAGGTGTCAGAAGTTAGATGCTGTACCTCACAGGCATGTCTAAACACATGTGAAATGGGAATGAGCAACATCTGCACTGTGACGACAACACTGTGCTGGTAGATTATGCAAGTTGTTTTGTTCGATCCTGAGCAAGAAGCCAGGCATAAAAGGGGAGTGTGGAAAATCTGTTTTTGCTCCTGGGCTTGTGGTCTTCCCTCGGTGCTTCTCGCCCCTCCCCTTTCATCACAATGAAGCTTCTTTCTCAGTTTCAGAAGAAAGTGGCAAAGATGGTATCACTGCCTCTTACGTCACAGAATAAAGCCTGAAAGAGAGTGAAGACATTTAACCAACGTATTAGAAGACTGAAGAGCACTTGCTGGCTCATGTCTCCTAAGATACACTCATTCTCTAGTCACGTTTTGCAGAGTAGTATCTGGCAATGTCAAATGTTACTACAGGGTTCTTCATTGCCTGTGTTCAAACACATCTTCCGCTTGCACAAGACTTGGTCATAGGCCCCTTTCCATCACTGAGGTGATCAGAGATTTTGGCCATAGTCACAGGATCCTCTCCTGCATGATGTGCAAGTTGCCACAAAAGCTTTGCTGTTGAACCGTGATAGGCTCCGACCACCTCGATGCCTGATATAACATCTATAAAATCCCCACTCAGTGATCTGCCTTGAGTGATTGCTTTCCATTCCTTCATCCAAATGACTTGCTGTATGAATCAGAGCCTGGGGGGTTTTGTTGATTTGTCTGGAAACCTACAGGGTCTCTTTTACAGCCTTGCATTGCTAGATGAAGTTTTGCCTCTTAATCTTGGGGCTCCATTTGTTACCCTCTGCATCTGTTGGCATGTACAGGGGACAAGGTGCCAAAAGCTCTTTCCTTGCAGCTGTGGAGAACCACAGCAGTGACAGAAGTCCCAGCAGTGCCACAGAAATTCTCTGGTCATGGCATCTGGCTCATGAGGGGAAGGGAAAGGCACAGTTCTAGGGGTTTCCACTCCTCACCATGGCCTTGGTGCATCCAGGCCTGACTGTAACAAAAATCAGGCTGTATAACTTCATTAGTGCCATGCTACCACCAGACGATGTGCTGAGCTTGTGTGGCAGCTGAGAATCAGCGAGGAAATCTCTCTTCTAGCTTCGAGTGCAGCCTGGGTCAGGCTATGATTAATTTTTCTTAATATTTTCTGGCAAATAATTAGAAAAGGATTTGAAAGACCTTCCATTATATGATACAGATAATTATTTTTCAGCAAAAGGTCAGAGTTTTTGACCATTCTTTCTATCTCATTATATTGAGTCCTAACATTTGATACCCCACAGGTCAAGATTAAATTATTTCAAGTAAACCGAAATATTCTGAATAGCAGAAATCCTGATTAAATAGCAACACTTTGAGCAGAGGAATGCACTGCAATTTACCTTTCAGCCTAAAGAGAATAGCAGACATTAGCAGAATTAAACTTACTTCTTTACAAAACTTTTCCTTATGATTTGTTCCTCGGAAGACATCTCTTTATTTGTGGTTGAAATACATAATCTGGTATGTGATGTATGGTTGAGATGTCTCCAAGCTATCCTCAGTCTAAGCTGCCATGCTGGACTGGTTCTGCTTTCATAGTGTAGTATGTGCATCCTGAACACTGTGGGAGCTGCCTTGAACCACTTTAGTCCCAGGGACTGTATACCAAGGGGATAGTTCATAATATGCCAGAAGGAAAACTCAGCTTTGAAAGCTTCCTGTGGCTTCTACAAGTGCATTGGTCGTTGGTATAAGTTTCTCTGTTGATGTCATTGCTGTAATTTTGGAGCGTCTATCATATGATACAGAGCTAAAGTAATGTTAGGTACATTTTATTTATCGTGGAAATGTAAACAAATGGGATATGGGCAAATAACACAGGAGGTTCCACCTAAACACAAGGAAACACTTATTTTACTTTGAGGGTATCAGAGCCTGTGCCAGGCTGCCCAGAGAGGTTGTGGAGTCTCCTTCTCTGGAGAGATTCCAAACCCATCTGGACAATGGGATCCTGGGCCTCCTGCTCTGGGTGACCCTGCTGGATGAAGCAGGGGGGTGCCACCAGATGCTCTCCAGAGGTCCCTTCCAACCCCTGCCATTCTGCGATTCTGTGAAATGGTTTCATAGATGCTCATTTTGTGCAAGTGCTTTTGGAGGATGTTGGGAGCAAGGCTATGTCTCAAGCAGGGCTTGTGAAAATAGAGAGAGCCTGAAATGAGCGTGTTTGACTTGCCAGAGCTTGCAGAGGATGTGTTCACATGTTGTGGGTTTCAACTGGATCGTGAATCCAGCTTTGCTGTCCCTTTGCTGTCCTGTGCTGTCAGTGCATTTGCCAAGAAAAATCAGAAACAATTAGCAGGACCCAATGTGAGATTTGGTGAAGGGTGGGAAGGAAAAGTGAGCCTTAAAATGGGTGAGAAAGACAACTGCCTACATTGCCTGCCTTGCAGTAGTATCAGTGATCCCAGAATCCTCCCTGGGATGGCCCCAGCCTCGTGTCAGGTGTGGGATTTGTCACACCCTGGTCCCCCCATGGGTGTTGTACCACCAGCATCCAACACTGCGATTGCTTGATGCCAGCACCATGCCCAAAACAAACCCTGCCCTCAGGTCAGTGGCATTCTGAGTCAGTGGCAGAGCTGGGAATGAACAGGAAAAGGGTATTTTTAAAAAGCTATTCTTCAAATGTCAATGAATCTCTCAGAAAGTTGCACATTCACTGTTTTGAACTCCTTGGAAAATCCCAGCCAAAAGCCATCCTGAGCTCTGGCAAGTTAAAAGATCACCCTTCTCAACTCACAGAACAATTTTCTTCTCTAACTCCCACAAGAGTTTCTCTCAGGAAGAGGAAGCAGGCAGTTGTGTCCTTAGCCCTTTGACTAAAGACTTCCCATCTGCCTCCCTTTTCAAGACAGGGCACCTCTCGGTGGCATAACCCCCTGAGAAGCCAGAGAAGAAGGTAGAAGAGCCTGTAACTGGCTCACAGCAAATCATTGTAGGAGAGAAAAGGAGATGGAAAGAGTTGATCAGTACCTTGCACTTTCTACCTCTATGTGTGGTGAAAGAAGATAGCAAAGAAAAGGCCTGGCACACATTTTCCAGGGATTTTTTTGTTTTTAAGAGAGGTGTAAGAGCCCAATGTCAAGAGGACAGTGAGACATAGCTGGAAAATAAGTATGTGAATGAGGGTGAGTACTCTGGGTGCTGCTCAGCTGAGTGATGCTGTTACAGGCACTTTTCCAAGGGGATGATTTGCAAAATCCAGAAGGGATGGGTACACCCTCTTCTGGGGATTTACACAGTGATGAATTTTCCAGAAGACTCCAACAGCTATGGACTGCCAGTGCTGAATTTGGGTTGAAAGTTGCTCCTGTGTGTTGCAAATATTTGCAGCTCTCCGGCACTCTCTTCAGAACTACTCCCGTCAACTTCAAAATCCAAAACCAAGTAACCGAAACCCATTTACAAGACCTCTGATACAGGGATAAGGCATTCTGGTTCCTTTGGGTGAAACCAGCCGTCTGTGCACCTTCAGTCCTTCCAGAAGAGGAGTTGTATTGGTCCATCCCCAGCAGCAGCTCCCAGATTGGGTCTTCAGCACTTAGCTCCTTGCTTAGCAGTTTTGGGATTTTCAGAAATAACCTGAGGAAGGAAGGAAGGAAGGAAGGAAGGAAGGAA
>WTSP01003253.1:0-29190 GCA_025331215.1 Actenoides lindsayi
TCGACCTATCTCTAGTTTTAATCCATTCCCTCTAGTCCTATCACTGCCCAACAGCCTAAAAAGTCCCTCACCAGCTTGCTTGTAGGCCCCCTTCAGATACTGGAAGGCCACAATAAGGTCTCCCCGGAGCCTTCTCTTTTCCAGACCAAACAACCCCAACTTTCTCAGTCTATCCTCACAGGAGAGGTGCTCCAGCCCTCTGATCATCCTCCTGGCCCTTCTCTGGACACGTTCCAGCACATCCATATCCTTCCTGTAATAGGGGTATTTAAAACCTAATTGGATGTGATCCTGAGCAACCTGCTGTAGGTGACCTCTCTATGAGCAGGGACGTTGGACTAGACAATCTCCAGTCTCCAATCTCCAATCTCTCCTCAGCCACTCTACAATGCTGTGAAAAAAGCATGTGAATCCTCCTTCAAGCCCTCAGATTCCAGTGATGGAGACACAGAGTAGGATACTGTAACAGAGACTTGCCAGCACTTACTTTTGTGAGCACAGTGGTTAGGTATGGGAGATAGGCTGTTCCGTACAGGAGTAAGATTTTTTATTTTGTGTTGGTCTATATGCATCTGTTGAAAATTTTTGCCTGTGAAAGAGAAAGATAATCTGTTACCATATGTAAATAATTGTAAGTAAAGTACACTGTAGATCTCTGGCTTCTAGGTGAAAAAAAAAAGAAAACTTAGTAATTATCAGAAATATGTAATAACAAGAAACCACCATCTGAAAAAACACATTGCTTTATTCTCTTTACATTCATTAAAAAGAGTGATTTAATATAACCTTCACTGTACTCTTACTTCTTCCTCTTGTATAATAATTGGTCTTAAAACAGGCACAGTCCAGTATCTAGGTCCATGGAAGAATATTAGGGCACTAAATTTGTAGAAATATTCAGCTGGATGTATTTGATTTCAGAATTTAAGCTTTAGTTTCCAAATTTTTCTAATAGGATAACAGTCTTTCTAAGTACTACAACACAAATGGAGTTCAACTGCTGTTAGGAAAATGAGACTGTTGGAAGAATAACAGCAGTAAAAAGAAGCTTTGAGAGGGTTTTGCTGAAGATGAAAACATGGCAGAACTGATATAAACTGATAGTGATTTTTCTTAAAATATGTTTATGGCAATTTCAGTTTTACCAAGAAGAATAGATACTGGAAAATGAAAGGTTAATTGAATAACTGTGGCTTTTCACTGGCTAAGATTAAGGTTAACTTTGGTCTAGTACCATTAAAAAAGAGAATATATTAGATGATGTAATGCATTTTATTACATAAATGACACACCAATTGTGATTAAAAAGTAGGAACCGAATTACCAAATCATCATTTTCCCCAGATCCTTTTCCTGAGTTGATTTTATTCTGTGATGTTTGAGTCCCTCAAATTTTTCTTTTTTGTTATCCCCAGATCTGAGATGAACCTTTAGCAAGGAGTTTAGAGTTGTTTTGCTAAACAGCTTCTCACCCAGCATAGCATTGCAGAGCAAGCATAGGGTCTGTCAGCATGCAGAGATGAGGGGACACACAGTCGGGATGCAGCAGGACATTTTAAGCAATAGGAAGAAATGCAATGATATAAATTGCCTTTGTGGCTTTGTTCTCGGTACTTGAAAATACCTATGTATTTCTGGGCTCTGCAAGAGAAAACCATAGGAAAACAGTTGTAGAACATTTTCCTAGAGGTGCATTGAAGTAGTTGTCAAGACTGCTGTAACTATGTTATTGACTAAATGGATTCTGTGTGAAAGGAGCTAAACTGGTGTTTATCAGACAAACCCCCATGTTATAGTGCAGCCTTCATTCCAGCATGGAGAAAGATTCTGGTCCAAAGACCATGGCAAATGATGGCCATTGGATCAATCTACTGGATCCCATAGGTAAAGCTGATGTGTATTGGTCTAAAGTGTGAAGAATCTCTTACAGATGAACTGTGTCTAATAGAAACAGACTTTGGTTTCCTTCTCCCATGTTTTACTCATTATTTAGTCTTTAACACTGTGGTGATGATAAAGTGTATGTGAAAGTTGGTAAATTTCTTCTAGACATTGCATCCGCTGTGCACAAGGAAATAAATGTATCAATTCCAAAATAATAGAGAATCAAGCCTGTGGCTCCCATTAGTGCAATTCAAGTTATATTGGTTTCAGTGATGCTTATGCTGAGAACTAATGATTTATGTATGTAACATTATGGCTTTGAGGGTGGGAGGTTGTTTTTTCTATCAGGAGATACATTTATTTCATAAATGAGTATATCTGACAGCAAAAAACAGTACAAAATGTTTGCAAGGCTGATATGAATGCTTGGAAAAGAATCCTTGTTGCCTAAAATTCTGGCATCAACTGAAAGTATTCTTCTGCTCTTCCTTTCTGTCAGCTCCACATAGCATGAGAGAAGAGTTTATTTTTCTCTAAGACATCATCTTTGTCATCCCCAAGAGCATATTTATGATGGCATTTATTTTTGAATGAAATAGAAAGGAAGCAATTTCATTCTTTTAAAATGCAGGGCTGTTCTGCATTTCATTCGTTTACTGACATTTTTTATAGGTTGTTCTTTGATTTTCCTTTACATTTATGTAGGTGAACCACATTGTGGTGTGTTTTGTGGAAAAGTTGTAAGTGTTACGATTAATGTCCCACTGTAAATCAGTCCTTCAGTTTGAGAAAGAAATGGCCACACAGATCAGCTTTGCTCTACTCATTCCTGGTCAAGAAGATTTTCCTGTTTGACTACACCACACTGCTTATGCCAGTGTAAGCTTAATAATAGCCTATTTTTCACATTGCTGGTTCAAGAAAACAGAGGGTACTGGGCTGCTGTAATAAAGTATTGCCTTAGACCAGAAAGGTTAGTAATCTAAAAGATGAGTGGGTGATAGAAGGTGACTCTGGCTGGTCAGAGGGTGCTAAGAGCTGTCTTATATTTGAGACAAGCTTCCTTTTACCCATATCACTTGGAATATCTCTACTTACACCATTGTCCGTGTGGAAAGTAGATGGCAGTACATTTTGCAAAAAGAGATGATCGCAAAGCTCATAAATACAAAATGCTTCAGATTGTGGATGCCAACTCAGCACTGTGGCCAGCAAGCACTCTTGCAATATTGACAGTAGTTTTTGGTATAGTCTATCTTTGCTCTCCCCAGCAAAGGGCAAGACAAATCAGTTCTAAGAGAAACGAGGGACATAACAGTCTCATTGCTACCCACAGCAACCACTCTCGTTTGTGCAAGTGCTAAGGTTCAGCTTGTAAATTGACTAATCTTTGATTTCCATGAGCACAAAAAACAACAAAAAACCTTCAAAAATCCCAATCTATGTGCCAGCTGCCTTAGTAGCAGTAAGCACAAAATTAGCTCTCACTTTAACAAAAGACATGGTCATGCAAGACAATGAACACTGTGTCAACTGAGAGAATAATTTCAAATTGAGTTCCCCTAGATTATTGATAAGCATAATCCTACCCTGGATATTCAGTGATTAGGAAATTACACGTAGCCCCACAGTCATGACTTGAGAAATGGAGTTTTAATGCTATTCAGTATTTAGTGTCCTTCAAAAACCAGATGTTGTTTTTTCCCTCAGCTAGGACTCTTGCAGAAAAAAAATGAGGAAATATCTTTCCTCAGAGAGAGTTGCCTGTGCAGTGCTGCTGGCTGGGCTGGTGCCAGGCTTACTTTGCTTTTGATCCTTATAAGTCCTGCAGACACGGTGCACTGGAGAACTGGAAGCCCTGGAGCTCATACAGTAAATGTAGTTCTAATTCACAGCAAGTCATGTAGTTTTAACTGCAAGGGCAGACAGAGTTAAACCAAACACACAGGCATGAAGAGGAATAAGCAGATCTTTTTATCATGAAGAAATGTTAGAGAGTATCTGCGTTGTGCAATATATTCCTGTAAGACATTCTCAGCCTCCTCATAAGGTTTTAATTCACATGCTTCAGTGGAAGTCCCTTTTGCCAGTACAGGAATCTTTTTATTATTGGAAATCTTTGTAATAGGGAGCTGGTACACAGAGAACTGGACTTAAAGCAGACCCAAGCTTATTTTGTTTTTTCCTCTGAGGAAGATAATAAACTGTCAGGTAAAATGACTTACTTTCCCCCTGCTCATGCAAAGACAGCTCCCAATGTAATGATTAGAAGATTTCCCATAGTTGATATGGTTTTGCCCTCATTCATACACGTAGACTGCTGGTCCTATAGTGAGTCCCCATGTGAATCATGGAGCACTGAGTGGATGTACAAGGTCCATCCTGATTCAGCTATTTGCAGCTTTTATCATAGGATGTTTACAGAAAACCACCTGTCCTTCTGTGCAAAGCAAACAAGGATTTAACCATACAGTATTCTACAGTCTTAAGAAAAATCTGTATCACATAATGTGGTAGTTATTTCCACACCAAACATATTCGTAGTCTAGCTAATTCCACCAAGAAATGTTTCCCCATATTTGTCCACAGGTTTGGCTTATCCAGTTTGAGTTCATTTGTCCTCTTCCTGTCAACATCAATGATCTCAAATATCTCAGCCCAACTGTATCCTATTATATTTAGGTTGTAAAGAAGCCCTGCAGGTTTTGTTGTCTTCCACATGTGAGCTGAGCCTTGCAGAGTTCACTGTAGAAAGAGTTGTGCTGGAGAAAGCCTTGTTAGGCATATGGAATCTGGGGTTCATATGATTGAGTGGATAGCTAAAGAGTGAAGAGTAAAAAAGTAGTGACACCTATAGATCTGGCCTATTAAACTTTCAGGCATGTGGTCTGATGTTCAGGAGGTGGAACTTTTTGAATAGCTCCTTTTTACCCCTAAAAACTATTTCCAGACTTTATTTTCACAACATAGAATGACTTGTCATTCTGAAATTGCCTTCTCTACTCTCATCATTAGAGATGTGGACAACCATTTTTTATCTCATAGATCCCTTCTCTTAGGAGTCAGTACAGTTTGCACTATCATGCAATCTCAGATAGTGACCTGAACTAACTGAGAGTCTTTCTCAGACACAATTTCTGTTCACTCCTTTTTCCACTGAAGGATAATGGCTCATGTCTGCCGGGCTGAGGTAGATCTCCTTATTATATAATGTTTGCTTCTTGTAATGGTGTACTGCTAAGTTTGTGGATTGCTTTTGCTTACTTCATTTTCAGTTGGGTATTACAGTGGTTGGAAGGCATGCTACATGTGTTTAATTTTGGCATGGAACTAATCCCAAAGGAGATGAAGTTGGAGACACTGATATGTTGAAGTAAACTCCAGCATGCAAGCCAACCAGTCAGATTCATTTAAACATGGATGTGAGTCAAACAAAGTACTGGATCCGAAATCCTGCCAAACCTTGGTTTTGATTTTACTTCAGAGTTCTGATGCTCTGCTTCATTACTGTTGCATTACAGTTTCCAAAACACAACATAAAAGCATTTACACTGTTTTCGTAAATTTAGCAACCTGAATTCAGCTTTGGAGAAACCATAAGGGCAGCACTTTAGACCAAAGAGCTGGCACTCTGGGTGGGAGGAGTGGGAAGGGATGACACTACAGCTTGTAGTCAGAATATGTCTATAAGGGGAATGTGGCATGGTTCAGGGCCATCCAGCATGGCACATGTGGACTTACCTGGTTGGATCCAGAAGCACATCTCAGCACAGTTAGAGGTTTGAGTGCAGTACTGTTCCTTTGCATATCTAGTTCCAGAACTAAACATGGACACAAGGCAGCAGGCATGATAGTGGGTGTTAACATGCAATTCACAAAGGACATACGTAACCTGGAGTCAATCACCTTGCTTAGGTATCTTACGTGCTTCCTAACTACCTCCATTTTTTCTTGTTCATCAGTCTACTTAAATCTCTCATTTCCCATACCTAAGCACCTTGCTTCAGCTGTCAACTGATGTCCTGTCCATATGTTGTCTGTGATTGCTGTTACATACAGGGAGAAGAAATGGAAAAAGATATTAGAGAAATAGAAATGTCATGGGTCAGACTTACCTATTTTTTCTGACTTAGCTCTCCATGTCTGTAGAGATTATAGGATTTGGGAGATAGAGAAGAAAGAAGTTACCTGATGGAGAACTGAGAAGTGAGGGAAGGCGGGGGGGGCACAAAAGCACATGGTGAGATCTATCAGAGTTTAAGCCATCTATCAGTTTGTCTGAAGGAGTCCTAGTACAGACTTTGTAGGAGAGTATTTGGTTAGAGTCTGTGTTCCAGGGATCATCCAGCAAAGTCTGGCAGCTGCTTCTGTGGTCCAGCAAGTTGCGTTCACTCCTACTCTTTTGAGACTTGCGTGCAAAATGGTGAGTGCTGGTGCTGGAGGAGAAGCTTGACATTGTGCTTTGGGAAGCAGTTAGGAAGGAATTGCCCACAGTGATTGGGGGGAGAGTCTGGGTTCTGACAGGCAGAAGTCCCTGACACTGTGGTTGCTTCTTTTCTGGTTTGAGGTACTTTCTGTCTGTGCTCCTCCTTTTAAAGTCAGCAGTGGTCACACACTCATCTGGAATGTTTTTGCAATTTGTGTCCATAATGCAATCAAAAGTGGTGATGATGTCATCTACTTCTGAAGTCTCTTCTCGAGAATATCGGTCTCTGCTTCTCTCCTTCTGGCTGGTTTTCTGATCATCTTTCTTCTTTTTGCAAGAGAAGATGTGGTTCAGCATACTGAATCGTCCTTCTTTCTTTAGGATTCTGTCATTCTGGGAAGGAAACTGATGAACAGGCTCGGATCTACTGGAACTACAAATCAAAATGTGATTTTATTATTTCCAAATAATGAAAAAATACTGCCTGTGTTAGCCCATGAAATGGGATATATACTGTTCAGATACATTTTTAGGGGTCATTAAAGGCAGCAGAAAATTAGAACTCCAAATCTGTGATTAATGAAAACTGAAAATGATATTGTGTTACTTTACTCTTTCTATATGCCTTAAAGTCATCTGAAGGTAGACTCAGTTCAACTATCGGGATAAAACCCAAACTTCTCTAGTGTCAGCATATACCAGTTGCAAAATCATTATTCTTAGTGGTGAGACAAGATCCAATAATAACAAGTAGAACATGCTGGGATCTTTAAAACCAAGTGGTCTTTGTATTAATTTATATTTGGAAAATGGTATTTCCAACAGCACAGTCCTGGTTAACACTGTAACAGAGGCATGATTCCTTCCCTCTTCCCTTCACCTTCTCTTGTCTGTACAAAAGTGGCTCAGCACAGTTTCAGATCTATCAATGTAATTAGCTACAGTGCAGCTGCTGCAATAATTTTTAGATGAGACTTTGACTAATCAACATTTCTTACTCCAGCAGACAGAGTGCAGGAGGAAGAGGAGGAGGGTTAAAGTTAACCATGTCTCACAGTTTATAACACATACTAACTGCTGATTGGGAAGGAGGGTAAAGCACAAAGAAACATGATCATAAATGTCTTTGTAAGTGATGCTCGTTTACCAAAGTTAAAGAACAGAAATTAATTGACAGCTGCTGAAATATGAGACATGCAAAGAGATTGTAACCAATGGTAAAAGAATTTCACTTTTTGACAGAAAAAAAAACAGATTAAGAAGAGGCAATCAAGGTGGAGAGCTAAAGAAGTTTAGGAAAACACTCCCAAACCCTTGTCCTGAGGATGAAAACTTGAGATTTATTTATTATATATCTGGCAAAGCTGGTTTTTATGTTCAGTCTCTCCTTCTGTCTGATTATATGAACACACGGCTAGTGCCTAGATATTTTGAAAAAGGGGAAGACATATGTCTGAGGGCTGAGGTTATTCTGTAACGTGAGTTTTCTGCACGCAAGTGACTTAGCAAGAACTATACTCACATCTTGGTTCAGAACCCTCAGCTGATAGGCAAACTAGCACTGTAACCACAGTTATGACTAGTTCTGACATTGCTATTCTGGTGGAAAACTTGAACCAAGTTCTGTATATGAATCGAAGAGACATCACCCAGGGCTCAAACCCTTCAGTAGCATACAGAAAGCAATCAATTAGTTTCCTAGTCAGTGGCAATGTTGTGAGCAAGATAAGAACTTTTGCTTTACCTGCTCTCTTGAGACAGCAGCTTGATACATGCTGTGTGCCCACAGTACATCGCATATGTCAGAGGAGTATTTTCATTGATGTCTCGAGGGCTGCTGTCTATCCCCAGGTCCAGCAGTGTCTTCACACAGTCAGCTTTCCCTGCTGCTGCAGCCCAGTGCAAAGGAGTCCTACCGAAAAGGGTGGAGTATCATTAAAATAGATGAATAAATTTAATATCAAAACTATTAATGACATAATGAGGTATGTTCCTGTACTACTCATCTAGATTCACAACATCCAGCAACTTATCCCACACTGATGTAGCTGCCAGTGGTCATAAGGTGGCCACAGACTGGCATCTATACATGTGCACCTGTTTAGCTGTAGAGAAAGTACATACAGGGCTGCAGAATGCCTACAGATGCTATATAATAGCATCTCTTCTGCTGGAGTTGCAGAGTGGAAGAAGTGCCTGAAGTTTTCAGAGCTGAATTTGAAAAAAGTCTTCCTAGTGCCCACTGCACAGGGACAAGCTCTTCACACCTTTGCACCAAACACAATTAACAATGATTGGCTCAGGGCTCTCCAGGAGTATTAATAGGAGAATAAGCCTCTGCTAGATAAATAAGAAGGTCTGGACACATCTACCAAACTGTCATTGCCCCTTTACATGCTTTTGTGGTCTTTGATGGGCACAGACTGGAGCATATATAATTGCCTTGAATCTGTGTCGAACTGATTTTCTGCTTGGCAGAAAGATTTCATCTTATCTTTGGAAACTTATGTCCAATTTCCAAATTGTAATAGTTTGCTCTTGTGAAAAATCTTAAAAAACAGAAAACACCATAAGAAAACCATACAAGAATGAAAAATAAAATTGATTTTTCTCCGCCTGCTTTTTTTCAATCCAAGTTATTTCAGATGGGTGCCATCAGAAACACAACAGAATGAAAATCTACTGTGTGTTTATAGTGAACACCTTATCTTTTCCCTTCTTCAAGTATAATATCTTCTTTGGAAATATCTGAGAATGTGTAATAGATCGTGTTTTATTAAGTTCTTAAGTGTAATTCAACTCTTCCCTTCACCCTTCTTTCCATAGAAACATGACCTTCTCAACCACATTTTATTGATGTTTAGAAACTTCTTCAGGACTCTTTTGGTTTTATTTCTGTTCCATTTTATTACACTTTTCCATGAAGAGTGTGATTATTTTAAGTACCTGAAGCCCTAGGCCAAGAATACCTTGGCTTTTGCTCCACTGAGAAGGATAATCAATATGAACAGCCAGTTGGTTCTGTTTGCCTTAGAGAAATTTACAAGCAAAGTTCTGAGGAAGGTAGGTGTAGAGTCAAAAAGAGGAAAGAAGATGACTCTTCTGCACTTATGACATAGGGATTTCATCCTGGAAGGAATTAAATGCCTTGTCAGACTGGAAGGTGAAGGTTCCCTGCCCCTACAGAAATACTGTCTTAGCATCTTAAATGCAACAAGGGAATATTGACATTTCTTAAATAGAAGCAGGAGGATACAGCAGCAGGATATGAGCTTCAAGTTGTAGGATCCTGTTTTATTGTTTTGAAAGGGATGTTCACTTTTGATTGAAAGAAGTTAAGTGAAGTAGTAGCAAAGTCCTTTGACACATAATCTTATTTCCTACCAGAAACACCAAGTTAAATAACATCGCTGCTAGTCAGCTACTAGACATGATATATGTGAGCTGAACTGCTTTGCAGTGTTTCTGAGCAAGCACAGTTCTCTGTAAGTGCAGCTCATTAACTAGGCCATGGCCTGTGAAACAGGAAACACAATTACAGAATAAACAGGGCTAGTCTCAGGTTAATAGAAAGGAAGCAGCAATTTCAGTTTCATAGTTTCCATGGTTACCTGTCATCCACATCAAGGGCCTGCAAGTTGCACTCTGGGACTTTAGCCAGCTCACTGATAATATCACTGTAGCCTGCAGCAGCGGCAATGTGCATACATGTTTTGCCATTCTCGTCATCATAGTTTATTATTGATGGTCCCTGGTAGTGGTCGAGAATGATGGAACACAGAATCCTGTTGCCACTCTGGGAGGAAGTTCAGAGAAGAAAAGCATTTTACAATGGAACCCACACCAAACTGCGTTTTCCCTGCTAGAGAAGGATAAATACAATGATGATATTTGGTTTGTGTATACCAGGCTCCCCACGTATGAAAGCCAAAACCTTCCAGTCACCTGCTGGGAGCTGGGTTTGCTTTATGAATTTCCTAGAACATTTTGAACATGGAAAATAAGAAATAATATACCGCTGCAAATATCTCCAAAAGTTACAGTGTAAATTACTCAATGGCTTTCTCAGAAATAACTTGGGATTTTACTAAAACACTCTCCAGAAAGATATGAGACTATATTTTCTCATAAAAATTTAGGGTTGGGAAGGACTTCAGAAGACTGACCCACTTCTGTAAGCCTCTCTGAGTACACCTAGAAAAGCCGTGTCAAATATTTGCTCAAGTAGTTCTTGAAAACTTCCTTGGCTGTTTTGCTCCAGTGTTTCAGTATCTTAATAGAAAGTTGACATTGTTTTCTAACCTCCAAATGAAACTGAACATTTTATATCTTGACTTGGTGGAAAAAGAGAAAAAGAGTTCATGATTTTTTTTATAACGATATAGAAACACAAGGCTAGAAAGGTCTTTCTAGATCATCAAATTCAATCCCTGTAATCACTTGCAGCTATGTTACATCATCCCTTTAATAAATTTACTGTGTCCATTAAAAGCAATTCATTTTTTTGTCCCCATTACTCCCAAAGGAAGGCAGTTCAAGAACTTGTTTGCTGTAATGATTAGTATCTCTAATTTCTATTCATACTCATGTCTGATTTACATCCCTTTGTTTTTGTGCCAGCATTATTATTTAGATTAAGTACTTTTTTCTTCTAACTGGTATTTGTTCTTCAGACATATTTATAGACAATCATCATATCCCTGCTGAGCTGTTCTCTTGACACTCTAATAAATCAAGGTCTTTTAAGTTTTCCTTGTAAAATATGATTTCTACTTCTCTCAACCCACTAACCCTTCTCCTTTTGTGTTTTAGTTATGTATCCTTGGAGAGGGGTGATTAAAATTGTAACTAGTTATACACAGACATTTTTTCCAGGTCTTTGTACAGTGACACTAGCTCTTCCTTATTTGTATTAGAAATACCTCTTTTGGTATGTCACAGAACAGCATCTGCCTTATTCACAGCTGTGTCCTATTAGAAACTCCTAGTCATTTTGGAATAACCCTTTACACCTCAGTACTTTTCTTCCATATTCATTTCTAATCATGAAGTTTCTGTTTTCTGTGAAGACCTTCCTTATTAGCACCTAAGCACGACTTAAATGTTTTATCCTATTCAGTTTTGCGCCATTCACATTACTCTAGACTTGAAGGTGATCCAGCTTCCCTTGTATGATATTCCCATTCTTTTCTGTTAATGTCTTCCAGTTTATTGTTATTGGCTTATTTCACCAGAAAGCCTGTGTACTTTGTGCCAAGTTATCATGAAAATATTAAGCAAGATTGATTTCAAGGCTTATCCCAGGAAGTGATTTCCTTCCAACCTCTATCCAACATTTAATTATTATTCTTCATTACTTGATTTTGAGATACAGCTCCTTTTGCTTCTCTGTACTTTTGCCTATTATTTTGTAAGATATCTACTTATTCTAAATATATTTAAAAAAATTCTATCTCAAGCCTCTGCTACACATTTTTCTTCTCTGCTCTTGGCATATAGATTCCTGCTACATTTTGCACCATTGACAGGATATATTCCAGGTCCCTGCAACTTGCTGGTCCCAGAGTTGCTCATTCCATCTGAGTATTCCCTTAATTTACTAAAATGTGTCCCTCTGAAATCAGGATTTTTGTTTTGTATGTAATTTGTTTATTTATCTCTTTAATTTCTTATGATCATGATGTCCTAACTTATTTTCTATGACCAGACATTTTATAACATCCTCATCAACCATGTTAAAAGTGTTAATATATAGTTGTCTGAATATCTAACGAAGAAAGAGTGCTGATTTTCATATTCAGGAATACCAAGGTTCTATGAATAATTGGTCTTTTCTCCAGTCCCTATGCCAAATGTCAACGCCCTCCATACCAGCATAATTCTCATTTATGTTTTTTGGCCACTAACATTGGATAAATCTCTAGTAACATTCAGGGCTACCTGAACCTAAAGTCTATTTTATACTTCTAGTACTACCACAATAAGCATCCTTAAGCATTATGATCCTTCTCCAAGTCAGTTTTTATACAAAGAATGATTAACATGTATTATCTTACTAATTCTGCATTTGTGTTCTAGTGACACTACTGTTCCTCTAGTTTTACAGTGTCATTGCCAAGTCCAAATTTCACATCCTGCACCTACAGTTTCAGCCCCTCAATGTTCTTGTACAACTCTTAGCATTTGCATAATATGCTTCCCACTGTTCTTACTGGCATTTTATACATTTGCAGACTGTTCTGTCTACCACCATTTTCTAGACTAAACAAACCATTTCAACCTCTTTTCACGGGTCAAATTTTTCAACCCACTTATCATACTTGGTGCTTGCTTTTGGCCTCTTTCCAGTTTGTCTACAGCTTTCTTCAACTGTGGCACCCCAAATGACATAATTATACAGCTGAGGTTTCTCTCCTGACATTGAAAATGACATTGCTATTTCCTGTAGCCACATGTATCACACTTGTGTTAATAGGTCCCAGAATGATGTTTGTTTTGTTATCAACACAATTTAAACCTCTACTCACTTTGTAATCTGCTGGGCTACTACTCTTCATTTTGTGCAGACAGTTTTACTTTTTCACAGTTCTGTACACAGTGGTATTTTATTAATTTCAGCTCATTCCTACAGTTTATCAAAGTAATGTTGAAATTCATCCTGAACCATGACGTGCTTGGTGTCCTTCTAGTTTGTGGTAGTTGTGGGTTATATACAACTATATTTCATCGCCTCATTATGGACCAATTGATTTTGATTACTTTGCTCCTTATTTTTGGTACATCCTATCTTTGGACTGAATTCTGTGTCCATTATGTCAGATTATACTTATACAAATTGTGCTATTGACATCATTCATTGTAATTGAAATTGCATGTATTGCTCAAACCAGAAATGGACAAAGAACTGGACTTTTTATGATCACTCTATTCACCACCTGCTTAACAAGTTTTCTTTGCCATGTGATGAATTTAATCTTGTTGACACTTTTCCAATTTTTCTGAGTTTTACTGCATGGTATTAAACTGATTAAGTGACATTCAAGCATACTATATCCAATAGCTTCTTATCTGAGGAAGCAATAATTGCTTTTAAGATGGCTATGAAATTTCTGTCCTTACAATTCAATCAAATTGTTAATTACAATTTATAAATAATCAAAGGATAGTTTCCAGTATTTAGAACCTCTGCAGAAAGAGCTGCCAACTGCTCCACGGCTTTCCAGCTCCCTTTTTGTAGGAATGCCTTCTTATCTTTGCATTCATCTTGGCTTTTTTAAAGTTGCACACAAAATGCCCCTAAAATACTTACACTGCTCTTATTCTGAGATTGATAGCTTTGAGCTGAGGTCACCAAAAATGTAGTCTTCCTGTGGTAAGTTTACCGTGAACCACAGTACTATTGTTATACCAGGATGTTCAGTGGTAAATGTACCATAGGAAAATCACATGTTTTTGTAACCTTACTGTATTTATCCCTACATTTCTTCTCCTTTTTTGTACTCAATTTTTTTTCAGCAACTTTCTCAGAGATTATTATTTTTGTTATGTGTTTCTATATAATACTGAAGGTCTCCCCCCACAGTTTTCTTTGTACTTTTGTCCCATCTCACATCTTTATCTATTTCCACCCATTATTCATCCTCCTCAGTGAACTTTTCTTAGATCACTCATCTATATTAAACTTAAATCATACATGCTTTGATCTGGGAGCCCTTGTAAGGCAAACCCTCATTGTGCTTTATGCAAGTGTTTGTCTCAGATTTGTTTAATCTCCAGACAGTAGCAAACAACAGATTCACTACCAGACTCAGCTGTCATTTTCACTTGATTACAATTCCATTTTCTTTAGGTTGGGTAATAAAAAGCCCAGCTTCTTATAGTTGTATGTCTCAATGTTTTCAAAACAAGAAATTCTTCAGGAAGTATGCATCAAATCAAGTACCATGAGGAGGATCCTTCAAGTTTAGGACATTTTTTCTGGTTTTGACTCTTTTCACACCTATGTCTATTAAATTTATCCTCATAGTGAGTACAGCAGTTGTTCTTATACTTTGGCCCTTTGTATGTCCAACTGATATGTAGAATGATAATTTTACTAAGGAAATTTATTGTTACTAATATAATATTCTACCATAACATTGCATTTTATTCTGCCTGGTCTTCAGTCATACATAGTACAATGTTTTCCTTGTTCATTGCACTGGATGGAGAGTTTATTTTTTTCCTTTCATCACAATACTTTAGTGAACTAGGTATTTCAATACCTAGAGAAAGAGAAGAATACCTAGAAAGAGAAGAATCACGTGAAAGGAGTCTGCTAAGATGGCTTGCAGCTACCAGTAATGTAGAGGTGGGAGGGGCAGAGGGCCATGCTATGGACCACTTAACTGTTTTCAGGAAACCCTGACAAAATATTTTCTTCCAAGTGAATGTCTCTGGAGATTATGTGTTTATGTTGTATTAGTTCTCCTATAATTTTTTGTCTCTTTGTGTTAGTGTGCAGTTTAAAGACTTCCTATATGCATAGCCAGGTTTATTATTTCCCCACTGGGAGCTTTTGATGTTGCTTCTTAGCATTATCATTGCATTTTAGGGCTGTCTGTGTTTCCCCTTCTATATTCCATCCTCTTTCAATTCTACACCTGTGAATCTAAGGCCTTGCTCCAGGAAGTAACTTACTTTTATAAAGAAGCACCATAAGTTACTCTAGATTAAAAAAAAAAAAATTGCATTTGTACCTCTGGCTTCCTCCTCGAAACAGTATTTGTGCATCTTTGGGTGCTGTTAGAATTTTATATTACAGGATGCTCGTTGGTGTCTTAACCTTTTTATCTTTCATCCTTCACAAACAGACACATAGCATATTTTCATATGAAATTGACTGTAATACCAAAAGGGCCATCGAAAAAAAACCCCAACAACATGAAGATCTTTTTCTCCTTTGTTAAAATAAAGAAATATGAGCCATTTCAAATATTTGTTGAGCAAGCCCTAGTAAAATTGGAACAAATAACTTGTCTGTGGACTTTTTTCCTTTATAACTCCAGATGAGATTATACATTGGTAAATACATCTTTCCTTTCAAATTCACCTTTTTTTCCCTCTTTTATTCTGAAATTCAGTATTTACTGAAAATGAAAACAACAGCCATTTCACAGACTTTTCCCATACGGCTCTGTTGGTTGGGACTTGAAAAGTCTTGATCTTTGACTCAAACCTTTGCTGGCAGAAGCCGTACATTTAATTACACCTATATTGGCAAAACCAAACTGTTCATCCAGTATAATTTTTTCCCTTGCGAGATTCCTTTCACTGAAGTGCAGTTTTCCTCATGTTCATGTTTATAGCTCCATGGCAGTGTATTCTGTCATTAACTTTACTGTAATGTGAGTTCAGAATTTCATCCTAGAATTACAGTAAGGTTAACATAATGTTACATTAACAATGAGGATACGTCTGGTTGGGATCAGATATTGCACCAGAACAACATATCCCTGTCTTGTTATAGATGCAGTGTCTGCTGTTTTAAACATGAAGAGTGCCAAACTCAAGAGTAGAGACATAATGTGGCTCCTTCTAGTCTGCAGAAAACAGTACAGTAAGAAATGTCCATAAAGCTGGCAACTTGGGTTGCTGAAGAGTTTTGCACACGTGATTTTTTGCCTATTGTTAACGACTCCAAGCATCCCACCTCTGTACCCCAGACTAGGGAAAGCTGAGAAATAGACCATGCTCACTCTACCTCCACTACTGCCATGCCCTGGATGCCAGATGGATGTTTTGGCCGTGGAAATCTACTGAAAAAAGTCTGAGCACCCTGTGGTTTCTCTGCCCTGAGAGGGCAGACTCAACCGGGCCCTGTGTTGAGGAAAGGAACAATCTGTAATACCATCTTCATCTTTCCTTCTGCCAGGAAAATTTTACCAAAAGTTGCCTGGATGCAACCCAGGCATTTCACAGGGTGTGCTTCTGATGGCAAATCAATATAAATTAACAACAACTCTACTGATGCTGCTGTAGTTACTTTGGTAAGACTCAGCCAGCTCAGAGAGAAGCTCATTTGTCTTCTCTGAACTGTAGTACTTCAGTCTTAGACACCCACTGAGACAGTGTCTCTTGCAAACTCAGAATGAGCCAGCTTGTCTTGATTTTGTGGTACTCTTGGAAAGAGAACTTGTTGTTGTCCTGTGGTTCTCAGAGCACTGCTGCTTCTGGTACAGCTAGGGGACATAGTATTTAGCCTCTCAGCAGCCTTAGTAGCTGTTGGAAAAAGCTATGAAGTGACAAAGGTAGTCATGGAGGTATACCTCTATGTCCATGCCTCTCTTACCCTTTCTTTACTCAAACAAAAAAACCACATGAAATACTGACCAAGTATCTCTGAGAATTTATTTTCCCTTGAACTCTTCTATAATAAGTGCATTTGATCTACTGCATAAATGATTATGGCTATGACTAAAATTACTTGGCAGCTTTCTTCTGCTAGTACATTGCTGTGAGGACTGGTTTCACTGGATGAGCCATTTATGTGCTTTGAAAAAGTGGTCATCTTTGATTCTGCAATAGAATAAGGATTTATACCTTATTACTATCAGAAAGACAGAAACATTTGTCTTCTAGTGCCTTTTTGTCAGGCATAGGAGATAAGGACATTTATAGATAGGCATAAAGTGTGGTGCATGTATGTTACTTCTGGCATCCACTTGCACAGTTACATCTAGCCTGTGTGCTGGGAAGAGATCTGACAATTATCCGTTGCTTACCTACAGGGTTTTCCAGGAAACAAATTCCTAGTAAGCACAATTGGAGTTCTGCAATAGATTTCCTTGGAAATTTGATTGATGTGAATAATTACACATCTTTATACTTGAAGGACTTACTGTTTAACAGTCAATAATTTCAGGTAAAGGCAGTTTTTCTGATGATCTAGTGGTACTGATGAGCTTGTATATCAATACTGCTGTACTATGTACAAGTAACAAATGGGGCTTTGGCTAATGAACATTGCTGAATGTGGAGAAGTAGGTTACAAATATAAGAAAAACTAAGTAGCACTAGGGAACATCCCTGATCATCAGAACTTGATTGTCTGTACTGTAAATTTTTTAAAATCACCCCTGGGATGGTTTTGTCTTGACTCAAGTAACACTTTCCCCACCAGTTCCTGGACAAAATTCAGGAGCTATCTTGGACCACACATCATTCCCAGTAAGTAGTCTGCATACAACCATCCTGTTTTAGAGACTTTAGCAGTAGGGACACAGACTGTCCTCTGATAGTTGTCCTCTGTGCTAGAGACAAAGCTCAAGCACATTTCAGTTGCTTTTAATATTCCAGACATTACACCAGATGTTTAGGGCACTTTTTGGAAAAAGCTTCTGATAGTATTGGAGCAAGTTTATTCTTAAAACTATCTGCAAACTCTCTTCCTCCTTGTTTTGCAACTTTATAGCTCACTCTGTAGAGCCTTGCTGCTGTGCATCATTCCAGCCTCTTTAAGCAACAGCTGTACCTTTGCTGGAATGACAATATTTACAGAAGAAAGAGAATTCTTAAGGGTATGATTAAAAAATGCAAACCAACTCTGTTTTTCATTAGTTTGCTAGCAGTCAAAATTGTCCTTAAAGCTTAGACACATAAATCACTACTCTCTAGCTATATCTAGAAAACTGTATGAAACAAGGAGAAAACAAGTACAATTTGGCAGGGAAAGACATCTTAGCCTGAAACCAACCTGACTGAAGTGTGCCTAGCAAATGCACCTTTTCTGGCCTAATCCAACAACAAGCATGTCTGCAGTGGAGAAATGCCCATTAAGTTTTAAGAATTCTTTGGAAGTCTATCTGAATTCTTCCACTGTATGCAGCCCACAGAAAAAAAATGGGAGCTGGGCAGAGAGATGGAGTGCCGTGATCCCTCAGGAGACACCCTCACCCTGAGCCACTGCTGCTGTCCTTGACCCTTCCTCTGCCCTGACTAGGTGGCCAGCTGTGTCCTTGAGATGCCCTGAAGCAACCGAGAGATTCATTCCTAAATATCCAGATATTTAAGTGTGCTCTCACCTTCCAAGTAATCACAGAGGGTCTGCCGCACTTGCTCAGCCAAACACAAATAAATAATGGCTTATGCTTTTCTTTTACAGTGCGTTTAAGATATACGGATATTTCATTCTGCTTGCAGGAAACAGAGAGGTGAAATAATTGCATTATTACTATGGAGCAAATATGCAGGCTTGTAATTTTTTTAAACTTTGGACTCTGAATCAACCTATAATACAATACGGTAGAATATTGTCTTTAATGGCTTCTTTTTAGTTGCCTTGTTTTACCCTGAGAGATTTGCTTTTCTTCACTTTAGAAGAAATCTTTGAGTGTTTGCTTATTTTTTAAATGAAAGCTGAAATTTTTACATAATCATATGACTTCGGGAGCCAGGGTTTTAAGAAGGAAACAAATTTTTTCTGGTAAAAATAATGACAACTGACAAGAAGACTCTAAATTTCCAAGGTACTACTAGTACTATTATGATACAATAGTATGTAGTACCACAGTGTATACTGTGTAGTACATACTGTATTTTACTAGGATTTCAATGATGCCATTACCTAGAATGATTAGAACAGCTTTACACATTTGCACTGAAGGTGTGAACTGAAGCAGCAGGAGTTTTGAGCTTTTCAATAGAGTAGACTCTGGTGTGGGCAAGATCTGTCTAGTTGCACAGCTGGGACTTCACAGCCACCATTCGTCTAATGGGACACCAGGCGCCAAACATGTGGTCGTTAAAACAACCAGCATGGAACAATTATTTAATATGAAACATGACTGAGAATTTTGTTTCAAATGGTGGGCAATGTTTTTTGTGTGGTTCCACTCTATGTTTCAGCACAGTGTCCACAAACGGCCTCTTTCCTGCAACTTCTGAAGCAAGTTTCTGTGTAGTGCCTGGTCTTCCCTTTGCTGCATTTTTAAAAAATTAAATTAAACACAATTATTCAGCTGAAAACAACCCCTGCAGCTGGTACTGCCTGAGCTCTATTAGTGTCATGTGCTCTAAGAATATTAATACAATTCTTAAAGGAAAAATATGCCCTTTCCAGCAGCCACAGAAGAGGCTATTCAACATAACAGTAACGCATCCATCAGAGCTGTTGTTTTGTTCTCTGTCATAGCAAAGAAAGTCATACCTGTCCACAGTGTCTATTTCTTCTGGGCCTAACAGGTCAGCAGAGAGCACTGGCTGAAAGTATATTTTCTTGGTCAAGTTTGAGCAAGAGAAATATTAACAGATCTATTCTATGGTCTGGTATTTCAGATACCCTTTCTGGATCTAATAATATGGGGAAGAATGTGGATGGAAGAAGCAATTTATAAGGCTTCACAGCAGGAATGTCTCAAGAAGAAAAAGGGGGGTCATCCTGCACATTTCCTCTGATTTCTGAAAGCAGCTTAAAAGGTGGATGTTGGAGTTAATGGTGGAATTAATAAAATTTACGAAATACAGAATCAGAGAAAGATTGAGGTATGAGGGGAACTCTGAGGGTCCTGATATGAGGAGGATTCCCTTTTGTCTTTCTGTTTGAGAGACAGCTTGTTCCCAGAGCTATGGTGCAGATCACTGCCTAGCCTGCAGGAGCTTGCATGAGTTTCAAAGCTTTCCCACTGAAAGGAGCCTGCATTGCAATAAGTCTAATAAAAATGCACAAAATGTTTTAGACTAGATACCTTTAGTCTCCTAAAGCAAAATAGCAAGGGATGTAGCCCAATTTCAGACTGATTAGGATTAAAAAAGAACAAAACTAATGTTAAGTAATACCAGTTGCAAAGGCCAAAACATACCTCTACTTCAGGAAAAGTTGAGCCTATTGTACATGAACTATCAGTGAGAGGCCGTGGTTGAAGGAAACAGATTATTCATTCTAGATTTACAAGTATAGTATGTAGCAGTTCAGAATTTTTGAATTTTCTTGTTGACATGGTTTTTAAGATGAGTTAACTTAGACTAAAAGGTGAGGATGCAAATATTTAGTCTTTGTAGGAAAATGTTACTGTTTTTCTTGAAAGTTCTATTTCTACTTATCTAGTGCGCAGGTGTTACAAACATTGATACCAGAAATTGTACGGAAGGTCAGCAAGTAGAAACATATTTATATAATTTAATCTGGGAAGCCATCTGCAGTAGTCTAGGAGTAATTTAGTGAGTTACGCTATATTTTAGACCCCTTATTGCATAATTACATAATTGCATAATACAGTGTTTAATGCCATATTAAACCTGTGTGTTTATCTTCTCTAATGGTGGCCTGAGTAATTTTTAGCAATTTGACTTTTTTTTGCATAAGAGATAGGAACATCCATCTCAATAAGAAATTTGTTTGGCTGCTTGTCTTCCTTAATCTCTAGAGAAGTAGGCCCTCAATACTTCAGCTAATTATTCCATAGCTATAACTGTTTAAATATATTTTAACTTGTGTTCACGTGAATTTATTCCCAAAGGCCTTTGGCAAGACTATTTAATCTGCTGATTTCTGCAACTCTGATTCAGTGGAAAAATTCAAGCATGAGTTCAACATGAAGCATACACATAGTCCCAGTGAGATGGATGGTAACTTTGTTAAGGGTGACAGTGCTGAGCCTATGTTATGTCTTGCTCTCCAAAGAAGATGTTAAATCCTTGATCTGTGCCCATTGGCAAAATTGTTGGGCTGTTAGAGGGCATTCTTAGTAGTTATTTTTCCTCATTTCACAGCCAAATAATTGCTTTTGGGGTATGGAGGGCACCACAATATCCAGCTCAGTTCACACAACTGCCTGGTGAAACTGCAGCTGTGGCTCACCTGTACTGCCCAGTGCAGAGCTGTTTTGAAGTCTTTGTCCACCAGAGTCAGGTCTGCTCCCTTGTGCAGCAGAGTCTGAGTGTGCTGTGGCCTGTTGTGGAAAGCAGCCCAGTGGAGTGAAGTCATTCCCTAAAAGCCACAAACCCAAAAAGCAAATAATCATCATTCACAGGACCCTTCTAGTCTCTGTAGATAAGCTAGACAATTCTGAAACTATTCCGGACTGACAGACTCTTCCCTCTCTCTCTTGATTTGGAATAATTAGTAACATCTTCTGAATTAGTGAAGTCATAAGGGGGAACCAAGCAATTAGCTTTTTGGAGTTATTGCAGAAAATGGATACAAATATGAATGCTTCTTTTGTGTATTCTTCTGCGTAGACTGTTACAAATAATGTGTGGTTAAGACCACGATGGCTTGGGGATGGTTCCTCAGTGTTTAGTCTGGATCCTGTGGAATAAACCTGTTTTCAACTGGTGCTTTGACATGACACAGTGTGTTGTTTATTTTAGGTCTTATCTTTGACCCAAAATAAATATTATAAGCTAGTATTTTAGCCTGCACTGATCAAGCTAAGAAACTTGCCCAGTGATGTAAAAAAAAAAGTCACAACATAAATATCTCATATTTTATATCTCATATTTACCATTTAGGAAGAAAACAAAGTTATTGGTAAGCTATTGAGCTGCATTTTCATTTCATTGTAGCTGTGTTCAGTTGGTCTTGGTAGATAAGAGTATCTGTGGCCTGTATTTGCACTTTGATCAACATTGTTACGTACACCTATATTTTACTCTACATCTGTAATATTAAAGATTTTCTATATAAAGTTACTCATTAAATATGTTTCTTAAAAATTGTTAGTGTTGCTCAGATGTAAAATACTGCCCTAACTGAAATTAATGGGAGCTCTGCCATTCATATCAGTGGAACAAGGTTTTGACAAAAGGGACTTAGTAGTGTTGATGGACTCTCAGTATCTGTAAGTGCTGTGATGTGAGGTTTCAGTAAAGTGATGGATCCTCACCCCTAGTCCTGGAAAGCAGGAAATATCACTGAAAGAGGAAAAGATACGGTGTGCCAGGCCAGCTTTCTGTCATCCACTTGGTCTGTTGATAGGGACAAAAAAATCCCTGAAAAATCAACTCTCTGTTCCTGCTGTGGTAACCAACAGAGTCAGCTGTAACATAAGAGTGTGAGAACTATGGCTAGGGAGCATAGATCTTTCTAACATCTTTTCTAGATTCAGCTCAGAGAGGTCAGTAGCAGATGCTTGGGGAGAAAATATATGAAACAAGGCTTGATGTTACACAGTCACCTAACATTTGACAATCAGGCTAAAGACTTTCTACAACATCCAGACCTCCATGGGATAAAGATGTATTATAATTATTACTTTTTCAGTAATTATTTTCATATTCTTTAAAACTGCTGCCTGATAATTTCTGTAACTATCCCCATAATTTTACATGTAAAAACCAGTTTATGCAGTTTATGATCCCGTGGATGTATCATCCCTCTGACACAGATGCCAAGCTCAAAGTTCTGTTGTATTTAGTTTTCTCTATCCATTAGCCTGCCCATGAAGGGAGGCTGCTTTGTAACTATTTTACCATCATTGTAGTCCTTTCCTGTTCCTTTTCTTGTATATTCTTTTTCAGATTACTCTTGCAGCTGACATTCAAGATGCAGTGATACCAAGGACTGAGGCAGAGCATAATGCTGCTTCCTGTTTTGCTCTCTGTTTCTTTTCTAATAATTCATACATCCACCTGTCCTTTCAGAGCACTCAACGGAGCAAAGAGCATTGAGCGGGTTGTTAGGGGCAGTTCACACATGTGGGCCTGTTGCAGCAGGCAGTGGCTGTCTAGCCTGCACCCCTCTGATTTGTGCATGGTGTTACCACCCTTGAGTGGCATCTGTAGACTACTGTTTGTGAGAGGAAGCATGAGAGTAATATCAGAACTGTCAAAGCTGAAGGTCCAGCAGAATATAACATTAAAGGTGAGACAGGCAAAAAATTGTGCATTTATAAAAGCCACAGAGCAGTAGGGGACATAAAAGGAGAAAAAACCCAAGAAATGGGTGTAGGAAATACAGTGTGACACTATTTTTGCCCGGATTCAAGGCTTTTTTCAGGGAATATTTCTTCACATTTTCATCTCGCAGTCTTCATAAGTAAACCCACAGAAAGCTACAGTTGTGGATACTATGAAACCTCCAGATGTGTTTCTTACAGTTTACACATTTATGAATTCATTGTTTGTTTTTTTTCTCAAGTGTGAGGTGGGAAAACTGAAATGATTTACTTATGCCAAGAGAACAGCTCTACAGAAATCCTGTGCTAAATGCCAGGCTAGAATCAGAGTGTCTAATACTATATAAGTGTGCAGTTTTTGGTAGCTTAGCAATTTGTTGTCATTGTATTTTATAAAGTTTTAAACAAACAGAAATGTTAATGACCCTTTTCTAAAAAGGTGTGAGGTGGGAAAACTGAAGTGATTTACTTATGCCAAGAGAACAGCTCTACTAGCTGTGGTCATTTATGAGGATCCACATTTTTTAAAAACCATGAATATTCAGGGATTAGTACTGACACTTGAACAAGTATCTTCTCAGTGCCAAATGACAGTGAGCTAGAGTTAAAGTTTGAAATGACTCGTTATGTAATCCAATAGCAACATAATTCTACACCAAGACAAAGCATACATCTGTTTTATGTTGTTATGAGCAGGGTCTCCAAACCATCCAGTGGAAGGGAAGAGGAAAAATTACCAACCACCTGTGGCAGTTCTGGCACCATGGAGAAAAGACACTTCCTTAAAGCAACATAGGAAAAGTCAGCCAGAATCCCTCTTGTGTCAGGGCTTCTCTGTTTCTCTGTTTGGAGAACACCACTGGGAAGTTAACATTCACCTGTGTACACAATGTATGTATGTATGTATGTATGTATGTATGTATCTGTCTATCTGCAGAGCACAATTCTTTAAGGAAATTCTGTAGCTCCGTGGTTGTTCTGTGTAATACTATCTTTTAATATTTTCCCTTAGAATAGTACTTGAATGATGGGATGATTGGTAAAGGTGGAGATTTAGTCCAGTGTCTAACTTCAGAAGAATCAAAAGCAATTAATCATAGAATCATAGAATCATTATGGTTGGAAAGGACCTCCAGGGTCATCAAGTCCAACCAATGTCTTGGCAAGTGCACTAGAAGACTGATTCAGGGTACCTCATAGTTGGCAGTATATGGAGAAGTTTTATTAGCCTATAGGTACATCATGTATAGTAGGAAAAATGAGATAATGCTTTGAAGAGTTCAGCACAAGCATTATAGAAATTTTTGTGCATAGTCTCATCATAAAATTGATAGTACATTGGGCTCTTTCTGACCAGCATGACTTGTATGCCCCCAGAGCCCGGGACTGTGACATATAGTACAAGCTCACTCACCTCATTGTCCTGATGATTAATTTCACTAAGATTTGACTGCTGCAGAAGCACATTCAGAAGCCTGTGGAAGCAATGACATAATAAGTGTCCTGTACTCCTGACTAAGCCTGAAAAATTGTCATTTTTTGAGAAACAAAACATGCAATCTCAAGAAAAATCAGTATTAGTCATGGGGACAGGTTAGAATCTTAGGTCTGAGCTTTGTCATACTAGAAAATCAAACAGGACTTTGTGGGTTACTGTGGCAACAGTGGCAACAGAAGTTGAGTGCTTGGAATTAAAAGCAGATTCACTATGAAGAATTCCTGTGCTAAATGCCAGGCTAGAATCAGAGTGTCTAATACTATATATGTGTGCAGTTTTTAGTATCTTAGCAATTTGTTGTCGTCGTATTTTATAAAGTTTTAAACAGATATACTAATGACCATTTTCTAAAAAAGGATTTTTCACTCTCCTTAACTGCAAGTAATGTGGTGTTGCATACATGTTTATGTGTCCGTGTGTATGCATGCGTACTATGTATTTACACACACACAAACCAGTAGTATTTTACAAGGCCTTAGTGTGTCTGTTGGGATAGGGCTATTGTTATGGTATAAAATACAGCATGCATTGGTTCACATTTTAGAGAATATCAGACTGCAAACACTCTCCTCAGGTGGAAGGAGAAGTTACCATAAAATAGTTACATGAAATATTACAGACATGTAATACTTATAACACTGCGTGGATTTCACTTTCCTTTTGGTATCCTATGAATCACTATAGGTTTTGGCAAAGACGGTTGTGTTTCGTAGTAGCATGCTAAGTGTTTGGACCATGAACATGGGTGGACCATGAAAGTGAAAAGGACCATCCTGTCACAGGCTGTAACAAAGCCTAATAGCATAGATCCTAACATGGATGTATAGTTCTTTTGATTCTGGCAAAAAGAAAGATATATCTTTAGTGGATCTCTAAATAAGATTATAATGCAAATCTGTGGCTCATCTGAAGATGTGAATGTGCTAGAAACCTTCAAAATAAGGACATTGAAAAGACATGCTGTTTTGCAAAGAAATTAAAAGATTATTAAGTGTCAAGACGGGAACTCTGATAAGTGTATAGATAGCTCACAGATAAATATATACAACCATGTATTTATCCCATGCATAGCAGACTTAATGAGAATCTGTTGCTGTTTTCATCAGGACAGTCTTCAACAACTTCCAGTCCTGGACTGAACTGTTCTCAGGTATATGGATCACATGGAGTTGAGAATGTTGTGTGACAAACTTGTTCTGGATTTTTGTGGTGGTATTGTTGTTTTGTTTGCCTACTTGTTTTGTTTTGGATTTGTTGGTTTTTTTGGGTCTTCTTTCTCCACTGCAGTAATAAAAAAACCTAGATAATGTACATTATTCAAGAGAAAGATATTTACAGTTGTTTAGGGATGATTTGGGCAATTCTTCAGGTGAAAAGCTTATCCATTGTTAACACCATCTTCAGGTGTCAGAAATCAAAATTTAATTTTTTTCTAACTAGAATATCCCTAAAGAGTGAAGACTTTCACATGGGATTCAAGAGAGTGACAATGACTGTGATGGAAAAGGTCCTCCTCTGTGTTCTAGGGACATCTTCTGGGCATGGGGCAACCCAGGGAGAAGACAGAGGAAAAGGAATTGAGCAACTGCTAAATTGTGTGCTGCTGGTAAAGCAGATTACTGTTCCCTTTCAAGTATCAGCATGCACAGCATTGTACAAACATTATTTTCTTTCTGGAAGTCTTTGTATAATGATAATGACCCATACTTTTGGCTCAAAATATTCTCTCCAAGTGATGCATGAAAAGTAGTGATAACATGGAATATGAATAAAGCTGTTAAAAAAGGCTGGAGAGCAGTAGAACAACGCAGAGGTTTAGGCTTGTCTGTATGGCAACAGCAGCAAGGCTATAGACTCAGTGATTAAGTCACATGAACATTTTGCATGCATTGAATGTTTTGCCTGTCTTCCTGTCCCTCCAGATATGATTTACTTAGGGGAGTTTTTAAAGTGAATCTGTTCAGAGGTACAAATCACAATTTGTTAAACCTTTCTATTATTACAGGCCGGAATAAGACAAAAAGGATCTTAAGACTTCTTGTGAAGATAACTGTAGCTGTTACTCCTCCTTCAGTAAGAGTACTTAAATATGGCCCACTCCACCAAACCTCAGCTTCTCTTTTATGGTAGCAGCTGTCAAAGAAGTTGTGTTGGAAGATTTTCTTGCATTTCCCATGCAACTCAAAGGAGAAGTCCAGAGGAAGAAGCTTATTGAAATATTTCTGTGGAGGGGTGGCAGAAAAGATATTCTTCAGGGGAAACCCAAGGTTTCAACCTCTATTATTTCTTTTTTTTCCCTCCTGCTGTTGTGATCTTACACCTGGCTTCTCACCTTACTTGGCCATGTATCTCAGTTGTGCATGTGCTGTACAATGCTTTTCCTTCTCTCTACCCCCTTTATGATAACCACTGCACAAAGGGAAAATGTCACAAGCATAACTGTCACAGCTAACCTCCCTGACTCAGGCTCCACTTTGGGCTGGGTGGCTTGTGTTGGTGACTACCTGTTGAGATTCAACCAGCAAATGCTGTTGGAGCCTGGGACGTACCTCACATCAGGCTCTGCGGTAGCAGCGTGTAGCGGCAATCTCCCATTTTTGTCAGGTATATTTTGCTTAGCACCATTTCTGAGCAGGCTGACACAGCCTTCAAGCCAGCCCTAAAAAAGAAATTAGAGCAGGTCAAAGAGGAAAGCGGAATGCATCAGGCCAGATCTTTTCTTGGTGTTCTGACATTTGTGCATGATGGTAGCAGTTTCTGCCAGCAGAGGAACTGGTCTTTTGTTTCGCCAGTAGAGATTTCTCAGCACTGAGAGCAGTTCCCCTTCTTTTCCAGATCTTCCAAGTCTTAAACTATCTTTGTCAATAATTTCTGTTATGTGGTGTTTTCTTTACAGTGCATTTTGGTTTTTTTTCTGGAGCTGTGCAAGTACCAAGTGAGTAAGCAGTGGTTAAAAACCTGCCAATTTCTCTATCACTAGCAAATTTGCCACATATTCCTGCATGTAGATTTAATTATGTGAGGTTAAACCAAGAATGTGAGCACCTAATCTCATTTCCTTTGTGAGATATTAGCAGGGATGGCAAATCAATCGCAAAAAGCCTTAGAGTGTGATCTTATAAACACTGTTGCAGAAGTTTGAATTAATGACAATGTTAGACTGAAAACTGCACCAAAACAGATGGGATGAATCAGTTATTGGACCAAAATCTTCTATTGATCACTTCAACAAAAAAGGAAGTAAACAATCTGGTTGTGACTGCGTAAATCATTCAGTGTATACTTAAGTGCTTGGGAAATCATGCTCGTTTTTAAGTGTTTTGCTCAAAACCCCCACAAGCAGTTGTGAAAGATTATTTCCTCCTGTATGAGCTGTGTCAGATCATCATTACCAGCATTTATAGGGAAAAGGAATGATGGAATCAGAACATCACTGTTGCAGCTCCTGGTAGAAGTACAAGACCGTAGAATCAGAATTCTGTATGTGGTTGTGCCTGTGGAGTTCTGCTGAATTCAGTTCTCTATACATACATTACAGCCAAATGCTCTCTATTCCTTCGGTTATATCCATCACAGAAACAGAAATGGAAACTTTGAAGCCTGGGTGGTTTAAATCTTTTCCAGTAATTTCTTTTTTAGCAAAGAATAGTTTTTTCCCCCCTGGAAAAAGAAGAAGGAAAAAAGGAGCATGACTCTAATTATGGGATTTTTAGAAAATATCTGGCAGAGGAAATGTTTATTTTCAAGTAAGTGGGGCATGCTCCTTGCACTGCCTGTTTTACTATTTTCTACACTTATTTTCTGGCTGAGTATTGCATAGCTGAGCAGAAGCATTGTTTTCATCCTGAATTTGCAGGAAAAAACTAGATGCAATGGATGCAATTTAATTAGGCTTCCATGGTGTCTGTTTAAATGAACTGGTGGTCATCCAGCCATAATTCATACTATGTAGCATGGGTGAACATTCCTTTCTCCTTTTTGTCCAACTAATAATGGAAGCTCATAGTCAACTCTGCTGCCCAACTAACTTGGTCCCCACCCTCTCTCTGAATCTTGAATTCCCTCCAGTGAGGAGTAGAAGACTAAGCAGAAGGGGATCATTCTTATGTGCTTTGGACAGAGAGCACCACACCTCCCTTCCCAAACTTCTTAATGGGATGTCTATCACTTGCATGTGGCTTGATTAGGGGATTAGATTCCTTATGATCTCGATATCTGCACTGGCACCTGTAGCACCTTGAATTAAAATTCTTAACCTGGCTATCCAAGGCCCAGCACTATAGTGAAAAAGGCAATGCAGGAAAACGTGCCTGCTGACCACCAGAATTTGAGATAGGAATGCCCTCTCTGAAGCATAAAAAATTTATTCTGACAGTGGGAGAGGAGATGTTAATCTGCATATTAAGAAGAAGAGGGGACTTTCAAGTGCTATCCTGGTTTGAGTGAAAACAGAACTAATTCTGTTCAGTAATTTTACTTTTCAGCTCAGTTCTTTTAATTAACTGCAC
>WTSP01003256.1:0-13752 GCA_025331215.1 Actenoides lindsayi
ATCTCGGGTAGGGACAGCTCCCGGCGGGGCTGGGGGGGTCACCCCGGGCTGGGGGTGGTGGGGCTGGGGGGGAGCCTGTTGCTTTGATACCCGCCGCGGCTTTCCTGCTCTAAACGGGGCTTGGCCGCTGCCCCGCCGCGGTGCCGTCTGGTTGGTGCCCCCTGTCAGTACATCAGTCTCTCTCTGTCCCCTTCTCACAATTTCTCTGGGGTTTTTTTTTAAACTTCTTTTTTTTTTTTTTTTTTTTACAGTTCACGTTCTGTCAAACTTCAGTGCTTCTGGGTTGGGTGAGCAGAGCAAGTGTTTCTGCTGTTCCCTCTTGTGTAAACTTTCCAAGCTCAGTCATAGCATCTTGCTGGTTGTACCTTTGTCCAATCCCAGCTGGGCCAGGCTGTGTTCGGAAGGGACAGGGACATCTCTTTCTATTGGCAGACATGGGTGGCTTCAGCTTTCTCAGAACAGGTCCCGTGCTGCCGATGCTTTTATCAGACGCGGCTTTCCAAAAGTGGGAAGCGAGGTAAGGAGAAAGGAGGTGGTTGGGGAGATCTCTGCCCCATCTCTGAGTCCCAGCAGCAAATGCAGCTGTAGAGAGGTACCCCAGCTTCACATCCCTGCCCCAGGTGAGTATCTTACCTGCTTGCTGGCTGTGGGCCCTCCCTGAGGGCAGGAGAGGACCTGGGTGGGATTGGTTCTCCTCATCTCTAGCAAATCCAGAGTTGTCTCTGTGCCAGCACAGGGCAAATTCTGCTTGAAAACTTAGTTTTTACATCAGTTTTCTTCTTCTCAGCCTTTCCACTAAGGGCTGTACCCAGTGCAACAGGGCTTGGGTAGCTGGGGAATTCCCCTTCCGCTCCTTCTTACAGTCAAGTTCCTCTTAGTGTGTAAGGGATGCAAACGCTGTTAGCAGAGATCTTTGAATGTGAATCAGGAAGGAGCTGTGCCTGTTCTGCTCTCTGGAGTACAGCACTGGTGACTTGAGTGCCCCAGAACTGCATCAGGATGCTGCAGCTGAGTGAGAAAGCTGAGCAATGCTGATGGCTGGCATCCGGGAGCTTCTAATGCCTTGGAAAGTCCTTTTTGTAAGTGCCCTGTGCTTCAACTTTTAAAGGTTGGGTTTTGTGTTTAGTTTCTTTTTCACTTCTCAACGGCTGGCTGTTCTGAAATCAGATTACGTGTAACTTTCAACGTTCATTCACTCATGACCAATTTATGTGCCAATGATGTGTCTTGGCTTCCCCCAGGAGCAGCATTTCTGCCTTGGCATTTGTTTTGCCTTTCAGCTTAAACCAGGTTTTCAGGTTCACATCTGGAAACAGGCTCTGGTCTGCAGTGGTTGTCCTCATTCCCCTCTTACTTTAGTCCTGCTGCATGGTGTGTTTGAAGTGAGGTTTCATCAGGGTCTCATAGAATGATCCTTCATCTACTGGCAATAACTTTGCTCATTTGGGGATTGCATGTGACTCTTTACTGCTGTAAAACACAGGAGGTCTCGGTCGTCCTGCCAGTCTCTAGCAGAAGGGTTTTTAGTGATAGTTTCTAAGCGTGAATTTTTGTGCTGAACCAGAATGATGTTCCTGCCCACCTTAAATCTTATCTTACTGACAGTTTTGTGTACAGAGCCACATTCCCTTAAGTTTTAGCTTTTTTTCTGCTCCTGTGTGGGTACTCTGGGACCTGAATAGTTTGTCCTAATCTCTCTCGTGCATTTCAGCAAGCAGAGCAGTTCTGGGTAGACCCTTCCTCTGAATATCTGTACCTGGGAGAGAGTTGTATTACATCCAACAGTAGAAAATGTCCCTGCTAGATGCTGTACTCTTGGTCTGCTTTTTTCCTTTTCTTTCCAGGAATTAAGATGAAGCTGTGATCTTAACATCCTTTCCTGTGTCAGGTAGGGAATCCTTTTTCTTTCTAGCTACTCACCACTTACACAGTGCCCAGTTTCCAGTCTCTTCATTCTTTCTAGCCAAAGAGAAGACAAAGCTGTAGCTGAAGGACGAGTCCACAGCAGCTAGCAAAAGGACTAGTGGGTGAGGAGTTGGCTGGGAGAGTTAAGGAAGTAACTTCCACTTGGGAGAGTTTTAAAGGCGTTGTGAAATGCAGAGCCAGCAACTACAAAGGCTTTAGGAACAAGGGTGGCTGTGGGACTGCAGCTCCTGCTGTGTCTCTGTTGCAGTGTGACACTAATGGAACTGTCTGCCCAGCCAGGCTGTGAACAAGACCAGGAACTGGTCTGTTAAAAAAAGAACAACCATAACTCCCCACCCCCTCAGGAAAACCAAACCAAAAAACAACCAATCCAAACCTCAATAAAAAGCAGCCCTGACCTCTTGTTTTCTTGTTTTCTCAGGTTTATTTTGTAGCTTATTCAGCTCCTTATGTGGAACTGTCTGGTTAGGCAGAAGTTAAAGCAGTGATTTGCAGGATGTGTGTTGAGGGGTGCATTCAGGTTTACCCCTCAGCAGGCAGAAGGTGAGTTATAATAGCTGTAAATGTCATCCCTTCCTAAAAGGTTTCTCAGGTGAAAACTCTGTGGTGGTGACTGTACAAACACAGGGCTAGAAGAAAGGTGGGTTGTAACAGGCACCTGTCTTCAGCTGGCCCCAGCTGAGCTCACAGCTCTTGCCAGACTACACAGCCAGAGAAGAGTGACAGAGATGACCCAAGGCAGTGAGTGTTAGTCCAGCTACAGGCTTTGTCAGCCTTCTGAGCTTGTCTGCCTTGGGCTGCAGAAAAGCAATTCAATTTGGATGGCATTTTAATTTTCTGTATGGGAATGCAAAAAAGAGGTAACAGACGTATTCCCAAATTATGAAATACAGGGAAGAGTGTTAAGTTGCAAGTACACCTCAGGAGGTCTTCAGTGGTTGACTGGAGGCTCTCTTGCTGTGAGTGAGAACATGCTACGTGGCTTGTGACAAAACTAAGCTACCCTGACTACCTCGAGTGCTGCCTGCTGCTCTCGAAGGTTAGTAATGCCAGTAGTGCCTTGCTCTTGTCACCAAACACTCCTGAGTGCAGTTGAGTGCTGGAAGCTTTTGAGTATGGTGAGGGATGATGGCCTTGCCTGCCCTGCAGCAATCTGTCCTCTGTGGTGGCACTGGAGGAGACCAAGTGATGTGAGTAAGGGGCTTGGTTTAAGAAACACAGAGCTTTTAGAAGCTGCTTGAGATGTGTGATTTCAGAGTCAGCAATTTGGTATCTGTTTTGAGCCTTGATTGATAATTCATCCTTAAGAACAAACTACTTTCTTGATCTTTTTGGTTACTGTGAGAACATAATACATCTGGGCATTTCATCTCCTTTCCTGGGTGTTGCCACTTTGCTTCCATGACACCTGATTGTGTCTGGGCTTTTTTGTAGTTTCCATAGCTCAACTTTGTAGTGTTGTAGGGAAGATTACACCTAAATCCTGCCCTTCCTCTCCATTCAGATGTGAGTGGCAGAGAAACTGGTTCTGCTTTCCATCTTCCACTGTGTATTTCCTTGCTGGTCTTTGATAGTGCAGGACAACAGTGTTCCTGCTTTACCCCTTACTCATCTTTGCTATCTGTGTTCTGCAGCTGGCTGCTATTGTATTTCAGAGCCATTAGCAGAGTTTACTTGCTAAACATCTAAATCTGTTTCTGGATGATGTCTTTTCTCTTATTAATCCTGGCTTTACTAAAGGCCTCGATGGCTGTCTTTGAGATGTATTGGATTGTATTGATCTCACTTCTGTGGTACTAGTCATCAAAATGTGACTGGAGTGCCAAAAATGCCTCCAGGGATTTGAAGTAAAACCCAGCTGGGGACGAGATTGTAAAGATGCCAGTGGGTGACACTTGAGCATCTGTGCAGACTAACAGCCATTACAACAGAAACCGCCTCCTCTACTGGTAATGCTGGCAGAGCAGGCAAGATACCACAAGTTTTACTTTTGAACTTCATGCAGTGCTTCTGTCTGAGCATCCAAGAACATGGTTTCTTTTCCGGGGTCAGGTCTATCAGCTTCCTACTTCTGGGAGTACATTATGTTATAAAACAGTAACTTGCCCTCTTGTTTGATAAAGGTGAGCAGGGCTGTTGATAACTAGCTGCTCTTAGCTTTCTTCCCAGGCAATTGCCTGCCTCAAACTAAACCTGGAGAGATCTGTCCCTCCTTTTCCTACAGGCTTAATGTCACACCCAGAGGTGCTGGCTGTGAGTCTGTATATAAAATACCACAAAGCACAAGTGTGGGCAAATGCAGTGAAGGAGTGAATACAAGATTGCAGAGAGTAGTAATATCTAACTGAAGCTGAAGAATTCAGAAACCAGTTAGCACTGCTTAGCAAGACTAAAAGTTACAGAAGCAATCTCGGTTACCAGTGAGTGTCCAGGATGCTCACTTCACACAGTAAATCATTGAAGAGTTGGTTCTGATTGTGTAATCCTGCAGGAAATATTAGGCACAGGGCTCAACAAGCTGCTTGCATTTGCAGCTAACTTCCTAGTTAACTTGTTTTCATCATCCATAAGCACTCTAAGCAAAACAACATGTTCATTAAATGCTGTTCTTGCTGGTAATGGTGATAATTGTTAGATGAATAAAGGCTGGAAGATTCTCTGGTAGGTCTGTGAGCTTTCAAAGCATGTTGGCAGGTTCAGCTGTGCTTCCAGTGTGTTCAACAGAGAAATGACAATCAGAAATACTGGGAGAGGATAACTTTGCTTCCTGAACCTCTGTGGTTTGAAAGGCTGTAAGTATGCTTTATTTGACTGGAAGCTAAGTCGCTCTACTGTGGAGCTTTTATTTTAAAGCAAATAACTACTTAAACACAGGCTGAACTGTTTATATGTTGCTTTCCCTCTCTCATTAGTTTGTGCTTTTCCTATGGTGAAAGGTGAAAATGCAACTTTAATACTCTTCTTCATCATCTTGTCTGTGTGGATTCTGTATTTTGACAGATGACAACGGTGTAAACTCACATTTTTCCAAGCCTACTCAGTGTGCTGGGGATGAGAGGTGCTAAGCATGGCTTTGTGAAAGCAGACAGGCAGTGACTTAAACAAACAAGGCTGTTTGATCAGCAGCACTGCCCTTTGCTAAGAGCCACGGAGTTACTTCATCCTTTCCTGGAAACAAGGTACTACTGGTTCTCTTGCTCCTCATGGATGCGACAGTCTGACCCGTTAAGAACTTAAACATCAGCATTATTGTGGCTTGGCTTGTTCTGGCAAACCAGAGAGTGTGAGTTGTTCAGAGGTTTCTTGGGGGGTTTCTTTTGTCAACCTCCACCTGCACATGAGTGACACCTTCAGTGTTGAAACAGCACTGTAGGACTTTCCAGGGTGACATCCCCATCCCATTAATGCTCAAGTAACACCAGGCTTGTTGGGAGATTAGTCAGGAATTTATTAGATGTCATAACCTCTTGGATCTTAACTATTAAAGGCTTCTGATCTCCATGTTGCTTTTCTGAAGTGTTCCATCTTGCCTGATTTTTTTCTTTGTTTCAATTTCAGGAAAGTGTGGCTGAGGGGACTTTCAGCACCTTCTATGACATGAGACACTGCAATGGTTATTGAAATCCTGATACATTTTAATGAGCATCCTCATAACCCTGCTTCCCCTCACATTAATAAACCTCTTGGCAGAGGACAACTTCTAGAACCTAATCGTAGCTTCATCTGAGTCTGCAATAACTGATCTCTTACTCATAAACTTCAGTCTCTCACTGCAACAGGCAAAGTGTCTCATAGGATAATAAACAAATCTGTATGGCCAAAATTAGTTAAATAGCAGTAATGCTTTTCTCCATCTTTCCTTCTATGAAATGTGCCTTAAATTACACATCTGGTTCACCTCTCTTCTGGACAATGAGAAATTAAGCTTTGCTTCTGAAGCAAATGGTCCTGGCTGAAGCTGAATGTCTGCTTCTAGTCCCTTGACATGGCAGTGATGAAATGTGAAATATGAGTCAAACTTGCAGATTCTTTTGTGACTGAGGTTTCTCTTGGTTCCTGGTAGGCAGGCTTGTTACAGCGAGGAAGCCACGCAGCGCTCATTGAATTTTCTCTGCAGCTTTTGAACTTTCTTGTCTCTCTAAATCATAATGTGACATCTCAGGCCCTGTCTCTTTCTAGAGCTTTTTCAAGTCTTCTGGAAGCAAATGGCATATCCAGATCACCCCCTTTCTTAGCAACTAGAAGTCATTAACTTTCTGCAGTGGTACAAACTGAGTGTGTTTTTTGTAGCAGGATTCCCTTCTCTGCATGCATAATAAATTTCTGGTCATATACTAAATACTGAAAAGTTGTAGTAATTATCTTGATTCTGTCCTGGAATATTTTCCTCTAACCACTGTTACCTGTGGCATCTTCACATGAATAAACAAATCAGTTTTGACTCTACATCTTAGTGCTTACCCAGCAGCAACTGAAAGGTTTTTACAGTGATTTCCTTCCAAGTTTAGTTGTGACCCTGTAATCTGTTGGTTTTCCTACCACACATTCAGCTGTTAGACATAATTGACAGAGCAGAAGACATGAGCTGTCCTCAGATGAAGAGGAACTTGTACAGAAAGACAGTCAAAGGTATCTACCAACATACCCCAGCTGATTCTACCTTACTGAGTGGTTGGCCTTTGCTCTCTGGCTCATGGCACTGCTGTTCTGGTTCATGCAAGGTCCCCTGTCCTTGCTTTTGGTGTAACTCAGTCTGGGGTGCCAGGAGAGCAGAATGACCTTAGCCTGTTCTTTAGTTTGTGCAAGCTAAGGGGTATTGGTACAGTGTGAGTTGCCCCACTGTCCTCATAGGAATGGGTTCAGGCCAAGGGATTTAGGTGTCCTACAGAGGCCTCAGCTCCCTGCTCTGATTTATGGGCTTGTGGATCACTGTGAAGAGCAGAGGGGCTGTGAGTGAAGACAGTCTGGAGCTGTGCAATGGGAATCAGGAGAACCTTGTGCCTTGTGTCTCTGCCAGGGTGGATGAGCTGAAGGAACAGTATTGAGGAATCTCTGAGGCTGCTGTCAGCCTGTTGATGCTGAACAATCCTCAGCCTGATGCCTCACCCAAGTGGAGCAGTGAGGCAACTGAACACCACAGGGAAGTGCTTCAACTCCTGGTAGAGAACAACCTACATCACTTCAGTCTTCCATCTCCCAGGTGTAGTAAAAATGGGAGATCTGAAGTGCTGTGAAGCTGATGCAGTGCTGCTCTGCAGTGTCTGCCATCCTTCATTCCCTTCAACTACTGGGCCAGCTGCTGGGTGGGCTCTGGCTTCTTTGGTTGCCAGAGGTGCTTTTGCTTTCCTGTGTCACATTAAAGCCATGCAAATAGTTTCTATAGCAACAGGTCTTTTTTGCTTAGCTCTGACGCAAAATCCTGAAAGGTCTTTCTCATTCTGCCTTTGTCTAATTCTGATTTTTGCTTTTATCAAGCCTTTTTGAAGATTGTGTTTGTGGGGAATCGATTCTGCTCTGTTCCAGGAGTTAACTTGCAGCAGGGGTGACTGAGTTTTAAGAACCCACTGAAGTTTCTACACCAGGATTTGAACTCTGGGCTGAAATCAAGGCAGTGAAGCAGGCGATGCAGCCTAGAATGCAAGAATGGGAAAAGGCACAAATTCATCCCCAGCTTTGCTTCTGGCCTGGTTAATCCAAGGCCCTGTTTTCCCCTTCTGTCCTTTCAGCTCCATTAAGTCCTCCAGAACATGTGCTGCTTGTCAGGGCCCTGTTTGATGCTCTTACAAATTGAATGACTTAAAGTATAAAAAAAGGCAGACAAGGTTGGATCAAATGGTATTGCCTCCCTGCACTAAGCCTTCGAGTGCCTGCCAAACAAGCCTCTCCTGGGTCGTTACTGGAAACAAGTGCTGCAGTGGGACACAGCACAGCATCTTCTCCCAACTACTCTTACCTAACTCTTTTGTCAACCCAAGGCTTGGATTTCGAAGAGTGAGGGATAAGGATGGGCAGGCTTCAAGTTGTGCTTATTTCCAGGAGAAGAGGAACGCACAGGAGAAGTGTGAGCGGGAGGGACTGGAGCAAGAGTGGGGTGACTGGGGCTCTCTAAAAGCCTTGGCCATTTCTTTAGTGGCCTTCAGTGTCACATCTTGTTTTACTTTTGTCTCCCTGTATCATCTGGCAGTTGTGAAGGGGTTGTTGGAGGGGCTGACACTAAGCTGCTTTCTTCCTTTATGGGCTCTGGCCCCCCCTTGAAGAGTAACTGGTGCTGACTTCAAAACCAGCACACCCTGCTGCAGGCACAACTGCAGAGGTTATGCAGTGGAGCAGCTATCACCCGTGACCTGGCTGCAACTTGCTGCTGATATTAAATACCTCCAAGGTGCAAAATTGGCAAGACCTGTATGAATGAGAAGCGTGGAGCATCCCACAGCCCTGTCCAGTCTTGGCACACGGATCTGTTGGCTTACCTCTGAAATTGTGAGGGGACGTTGCCTGGATGGCTGTGCCTCTGGGCTCCAGCCTAACAGGGGATATCCAAGAAGGTGGGGGTGACCTTTGTGTCCCTGTTTGACTGGTTTAGCTGGGAGAAGGCTGCGTTTTGGTCATGAAGTTGCCTGTGTGGTACTTTGCAGGTCACTTAACCTTCTTTCCCTGCCTCTCCAGCTTTTAAACAGGGGTGACAGCTGTCTGCATGATACAGCACAGCTCTCTGGTGTGTAATAGAGTTAGATTCCTTAGATAAAGTTTGTAAGGCTCTATTAATACCTATTTCACACATGATTTTAGATTTTATACATACATATATATATATTTCTGTGTGATCTGCTCTCGTTTGGCCCTGCTCTGGCAGGGGGGTCGGACTCGATGATCTTCAGAGGTCCCTTCCAACCCCTCCCATTCTGTGATGTGGGACTTCATGGCCGAAGTACCTTGGGTGGCAGCTGTGGCCTGAGGCCGTGTCACACGTCACCGTGGCTCCTAATGAGAACGTGGCTGCTTTTGACCGTTCGGGACCGTCCGCTTTGCGGGCGTGCTGACGTAAATCCCCATCTGACATCCTGGCAAGGCTGGTGTGAGCCAAGCTGGGGGTCTCATAACGGCAGCGAGTCACTCTGGAGATGCTTCGTGGATCTGTTTGGATTTTGGTTTAATAACGCTGGGCGTAGCAGCGGGTTTTGTGAAGCTGCTGTTTGCCTTCCTGCTGTAGAAATGGCACGTCCGCAGAGTGCGGTGGGAGGCAGCTGAGAACCCAGGCAGCTGCTCTCTCTCCCCTTCCCTCTCCTCTGAGCCTGCTCTGGTTTGGATTCTGACTATTCCTGGCTGAATTCGTAGTTGCACAACTGCCTGATGCTCTCCGCGTAACCAAAATCCTCTCCGGCGGGGTTTGGTGTAAGCTAAACTCTGAAATTTGGAGGACAAAATTCACGTGCCTTTACAGAGTTGTTTCCTGGCCTCTCTCGTGGCCCCTACCCCTGCTCTCTGACCCGATCAAAAACCTTCTGGGGCTCAACCTCGTTGTCTTGCAGGTTGTCAATCCTTCCAGGGGAAAGAACAGGCGTCGCAGGCGGAACATCTTGTGCACAGTTTCCAGGGTTACCTGTGTCGTGCTGATAGCAAACAGGAAATTAAACTGCTCCGCGCCGAGGAGCCGTTATCGACAGCAGATGGTGGCCATTAGGTGTGTGTGCATGGCAGGGGAAGGCATGAAAGGCAAGTAGCGCAGACACGGCTATTAGATTTGTGTAATCAGCACTGCAGGTGCTAAACTCCACAGCAGATAAATCAGGGCAGTCCCTCAGCACCCTGGTTCCTCTTCTGGCCGTGGTCTATGTGACCGTGGTTCCTGGAAGTCACTCCAAGTAGTCGGTGTGTCTTGGAGCTAACTTGTTTGCAGAGTTCCTTGTTCTGATCATCAGCCCTTCTGTACACCTAGTTCGGTCTTACTATTCTTTCTCATCTCTCTTCTGTGCAGCTTTTCTTTCTTGTCCTTCAAAAGGCTCAGTCTCTTAACTTGAGACTGTTGTACTTTTAAGTTCTCCCATCACGGCCCGGCTGCCTGTGATCTTTGTGGAGACTGTAGTAATCTCTGTGTCAGGATTGCTTGGGGACACGTCAGGGAACTGCTCAGTCTGGAAAATCAACTATCTGTTTCGCTGAGACTAGCCAAGTGTTGCATGTTCATTTTCTTACCGAGCTGTCTCTTCTTCCTTCTGTCTTTGTGGGGTTTCTCCACCTTAATTCCCTGTTGACTCTGAGGTGCAGAATGAGGCCGGAGCGTGCAAACGCGTGCCTGCTTGCAATTCAGGACGGCAGATTTCTCCCCAGCCTGTGGATACAGGTCTGTCTCTTGTGTATGCCTAAAGAGCTGCTGGCTGGTGTGCTTCAGGGTGGAATAAGAGCGTCTTATTTCCATGCAGAGTCTCTGAAGGTAGAGATGCTGGTGGCTTAACACTTGTCATCCCTCAGGCTCAGTTTTGGTCGTGGTACGTGGGAGAGCTATTGTGGAAGCCCACTTGGAGACGTGTTCTCCTCCTCAGCACTGGCTTTATCAGCTCCAGTCTCAATTGCTCTTAGGATGCCAGTAGTTCTGCAAAGACAAGACTCATTCTCAATATGTTTAAATAAAACACTATTAGGCTGGCTTCTGGTGTAGCATGCAGGTAGTCTGACGTAGCACCGGGGCGACTGTGTGATCGTGTGCAAACCAAAGCATACTCGTGATGTTATTCCTTACTTGCCTCCTGTATCTTAACCCTAAAAATCTGTAGGTCTGAGAGAGCTACGCTCTTGCTACAAGCTTGCTCAGATACTGGCTGGAAGAACCTTCCATGCTTGCACGTTTATTTTTTTTTTCTTAACGCAAATGTTTAATTTCAGATGTTCTGAATGACGCCATCTTTGATGAAGATCATGATGAGATGGTAATTGTGAAGGACATAGACATGTTCTCATTGTGTGAGCATCACCTCGTTCCATTTGTTGGAAAGGTAACTCTTCCTCACGAAACAAATGTGGGAATACGTGATAAAAGACCTAAAGTACGCGTAAAAGACTTTGTAACTACAAAGCTTTTAAAGCTGTAAGTATTTACTGCTTATGGCTATGATTCTAGAAGTTAATCTTCAGCACACAAATAAGGAAGACCTTCTTAATGTGAGTTTTATTTGTATTTAAGCTCCTACAACATAACGCTCAACCTTTCCTAGTCTAAGTAATCTAATGGTTTCTGACATTTCATATCAAAGCTCTTTCTGAAGCAGCAGCAAGCCTTGAGGGCAGACATCTTGATATTAAACCAGCTCACCCTGCACGCTGGCTCTGTCATGGATTTGGCTTCTGGCTCAGAGCTATCTAGTGCACATTCATCTCAGGAATCCCCCGTGAGTGGAATGAACTTCTGATGAGCAGCCCAGTCTTAAATAAGCAAGCCCAGTCAGGGAGGGGGTGGTCAAAACTGGCTAGCAGGAGGCTGCTCAGGTTGGGACTTTGATGAAAGGGGCTGGTGTTTCTGAAGGCATAGAAATTGTGATGCTGACAACTTTAAAAAGAAAATAAAAATTCTGAAGGTAACCACTGTAAATGTGATTAATGTCACTGCAAGAGTTGAGAGTGGTTAGTGCCTTCTGCACATCTCAGCCTCTTCCCTCCCGTATCTGCACAGAAGGATGGAGCTTATTCTGATCCATCTGTTCTCCCCTGAAGCACTCATGGGCTAGAGAGTAGCAAGTACTTTTGTTGTTGTATAAAATCTGATCAGCACCACATATGTTCCAAGTTAACTGTCTCCCAAAACCAAAAGGCCCGAGCAGAAACCAGCCATTTACTTAGTTGAGACAACTCAATTTCATCTGCTTTCTTTTCTTAGTATTTTATACTGGAAGACAAGGTAACTCTGTGCAAGCTTTCTGTTTTGCCTGTCTCTCTTGGTTACACGAACTGTGTATATTCTTTTCCTTATGCCTGTGGCAATATATGCATTTTTTTTACATCTAGCTGTTTAGCCTGGGTGGTTTGGAGAAATCTCCTGGCAAACACCGAATCGGTCCTGCTCCTATAATGGTCTGCTAAGTGACTTGGTATGCCTCTAAATATTCTCAGACTAACCATTCTCCTGTTGGGTACATCAAACAGGCTGCAAATACTGACCAGGAGGTCTTGTATTTGCAGTTCTACGTTAAAATTAAGAAATTTGCAACAAAACAGTCTATGGGGAACAGGATTCAACGCTTATTTCTAAGTTATGTCTCTCACTGTGGAATGTTTCCTGTCTTTTCAGGTGTCAGTGGGTTGATTACCCAACAGAAGTGATAGGATTGAGCAAGTTAGCCAGGTAATTAGGTGCACTGTGGTACCTCTAACTGGAGGTGCAGCGATAGAGGATTCTGAGGTGGGGCCTGTAGGCAAAGCACGAAGACAGAATCCTGCACTGACACTCCCCATCTATACCTTGGCTAATTTTTCAAGTCTCTGGCACAGTGATTCACATGCTGGTTTATAATCTGTTACAACTGTAAACCCCTTTGAATTCAGTGGACTATGCTGCTTTCTAAAAACAAACTAAGTGCCTTTCCCCCCACCTTTGTATCTGAGCGTTTTGCTACTAAAGAGCTGATTCCAACTTAATGTGACTACGTGTTCAGTATGAATGTTCAGCAAATCCATATTCGACCAGGATGGAAGCTGGCTTAATCATACAGTGATCTATGATACTACCAAAGCAAGAAAAAAAAATAAATTAAACAGTAAGTGCAGCCTGATTTTGGTGGCTAAGTACTGCTTGCCATCAGAACCTTCACTGGAAGTAAAGTACAGTCCATCTCCCTCCCACTCCCTAAATCCATTTTAGGTCTTGGAAGAAAAGCATGCTTATTTTAGATGAGTAGTGCTGTGCTGAGTAGTAGGCTCCTTTTTGTACCCAGATGTCACAGTTCTCTCTAGCATTCCTGAGACTTGGAACATAAGCCTTCATTCTTGAAGAACTGAGTTTTTTCTCCCCCTCAGACTTACCTGTTCTTCACCAGGACACTGACCTCACCAGGCATTTACAGGCTCCGTTAGCTCCAAGATTGTTCAGGCTTGCATGGTGGCATGTTCCTCCCACATGCTAAGACTTCTGCACTGTTCCAGAGTTAGTTCTGGGGCAAATGCACATCTCATTCTCTATGCATGAGTTTCATATGTGTTGGGAAGTGTGGGGTTGATTCTGTTAATGGCTTGTTCTCCTCTGTCTAGGTACATATTGGCTATCTTCCTAATAAACAAGTGCTTGGCCTCAGCAAGCTTGCTAGGTAAGTGTTAATGTAATGAAAGTGATGCTAATTTGTAAGAAAGGATTCCAAGCTGTGCTAACGCTGCTAATCTTTCTAATCTGGTTTCCCTGTAAAGCTCAGCCCACTTTGTGTCCTGGATTTGGATTTAGACCAATCCTCAGCTTTATATTTTTCATGGAGGGGACTGATAAGTCTTAGAGCTCTTGTGGTAATTCACATCAGTCGACTGTAGTAGAGCTGTTAATGCTCCTCCATGTTCATCCAAAGCCTTGGTGTCTGCAGGGAGCACAGAAGCAAGAACAAGAGGGAATTTGGACCTGTTCTAAGGCAAGCTACAAAAGCCAGTAGCTATTTCCTGTATGTTGTCCAATATATATTACATGTGTATATTGACTGATAAGGACAAAAATCCACAACTTCCCAACTGAAGTGTGGGTTAGAGAGGACAGTGAGATGGGTTGAACTGGCTGAACAACAGAGCTCAGAGGGTTGTGATCAGTGGTGCAGAGTCCAGCTGGTGACCTGTAAGTAGTGGTGTTCCCCAGGGGTCAGT
>WTSP01003256.1:13852-27155 GCA_025331215.1 Actenoides lindsayi
TTGCTCAGCTCCCCTCTCAGGCTGCTCTTCTCCAGCTGAACAGCCCCAGGGCTCTCAGCCTTTCCTGGCCACAGAAATGCTCCAGGCCCCTCAGCATCTTTGGATCCCATTTTTTCCAGCTGCCCTTATGGCACGGGATCAGTGACGTCAGCACCAGCCTTGACATGTGGACATGGACATCCTGGTGCTACAGACAGGAGCAAGGGGAAGGTCAGGAAAATGCATGTGTGCTTTATTCATGGATATGTTTGAATATTGACATGTACAGAAGAGCTAAGTACAGGTGACACCCCAGCAGGACAGGCAGACATCAGCCACCCTCCCCTACGCACACACAGCCTTTAGCATCCCCCTGCTACCCGTGGGGTTATTGCTCCAACACCATCTCCCCACCACAGCATCTCCTGCCCTGCTCGCCGTCTTGCTTTGACCACAGTGTGGTATTTGTACATAGACAACACTTCACAGGCTTCTGTGACTGCCAAACCACTGGGAATGGTGCTGAGCAGCCAAAAAATTAAGAGTTTGATGGGTACAGAAATTTTTTGCCTCATTCTTTTTATCTTTCCCCCCTCCCTCCATGATTCTTCTTTGTGCTTATGAAAGTCCTCAGGTATGGAGTAGTTCCTAAAATAATTGTCTCCCTTTCTCTCTCCTGGCTTGGTCAGTCCTTTGCCTTTACAAGCAGCTGCTGTGACTTTGGTGGTGAGTCAAGAGGCTTAAAGATGAAGATCCGTGGTTCACAGAGCAAAAAATAGAGATGAAATTTCATCCCTCCCCAAATTACTGGCTTTTCACAAGAGGAAAAGAAATAGCCCATGCACGCCTGTGCCTGGGGGGGTGGGGGGAGGATGGCATTGGGTTGTCTTCCTCTGAAAGGACTGCCCAAAATCCATCCTTTTTTTGTTCAGAGGAAGAAATGATCAGGATGAAGTCATGCAGGTTTTGAGATTAAAGGGTTTTTTTCTTTAATTCTGTGTAATATGACTGCCCATCCCAACCCCCTGGCTCTTTCCTGTTGGGCAAGAGGCTCCTTGCTCTGTGCCTTACTCACTTCATTTCAAAGCATCCCCAGACCACAGGGAACTCCCAGGAGTGCCAGGACCTGGCCTGGGACAGTGCTTGAAGGACACGGTATCCACAGGACAAAGGCTGAGGGCAGGGGGTGCGTTTTCAGACTTACAACCTCTGCAGATACTTTTGAGGTCCCTCAGTCACCATGGGGGGGGGGTGGAATCCCCTTTAGCAGACACCCATTTACACTAACCCACTGCAGTCTTGGCAGAGATACTGGTACAACGTTGCCATGGTTTTTGAGCTTCTCCATGGGATGCCTCTGTGATATGATCCATGGTAGTTTATCTGTCACCATGGGGCACTGTGAGTTGTTGGTCTGCCATCCTTCCAAAATGGAGGACTTGAGAAGACACTGCAATAGGAATTGAGGGCCTTGTCGGCCTGAGATGCTTAGAAACAACTAACATCCTAATGAGTCTTTACAGCAAGATAGAAATCCAGGGGAGATGACGCCATCTCTAATTGACACTGTTAAAAATCCTTTAAGAGAAATCTGCCAGAAAGTGTAAACAGATCATTAGTCCTGCTGTGGGACACGGTAATGGACTAGGTAACCTCTGGAGGTCTCCTCCACCCCCTCCAGTCTATGAGTAGCATTCTCCACATCTATGTTTTCACAGCGTACCCATCCTAAGGGAGAGCTGAAGTGGGGTTGGCAATCATCCTGAAGAAGTCTTGTCTTCTGCTGTCCGACAGAGAAGGAAACAGCAAAGTGTCATTTCAACATCGCCACCAGTGAGTTCTGAGAGACACAGGAGAGGAGCCATGAGAGACTGCAGGAGTGGGTATGCCTGGAAAGCAGCTGGCACTTGCATGCCCATCCTACGCAGAACCTCAGCCCAAGAGAGATTAAAAACTGGTGGAGACAGGCTTGCTGGGGCCAGATGTGTAGGAGAGCAGGGCTATGGCACTTCAAGGGAACATAGGGGTCTTCCCTGCTTGTAGCTCTACCTCCCAGCTGGCTTTTCTGATTGGGGTGAGTTTCTTGGCAGTGAAGACCTCACACGCAAGTTTCAGTTCAGGGTGTGACCTGGCATCCTGCAAACAAGACTTGGATCCTGGCATATTCCGTTGGACAGCGCTGGATTAGGACAAGCAGGTGTTACAGCCCCGAAGACCTCGAGGAGCATGGCTTTGAACAGGATGCAGCCGGGAGGATTTCTGTGCATGTCTTACACAATCCCAGGTGTTCAACTGAAAACAAAAGTTGTTTCATATCGGACCAAAACGCGGGGAAGTTGCTGCAGTTTCTCAGCAGAATCTGAAGCAATAGACGACCAAAGGTGTTCTACTCGGAAAGGGAATAAACAGCTCCAGACTTTGTTGCACCAGCTGCTGCTAAGCCTTTGTCTGGATCCAAATGCTAAGGAACTAACTTTGTTCCTCAGAGGAGCACAACCCAAGGAACAAATGGGCTGCTGCCAAGCCCAGGCCTAAATGCTCAGAGAGAATGTGAAGCTATTCCTGTACTTCCCGTGGTGGCCAACCTAGGTAAGCGTTTAGCTTGGGAAACCTTCTCATCCTACTTTACCACCTTCTTTCTTGGCTTGATCTAGTGAGGGGTTCAGCCCCCCAGGAAGGCACTAGGAGTCCTCAGCTCACCTTCTCAAGGGAAGATCACCAATTACTCAGGTAGCCCAAGGGCACGGATCTGCCTCTGTGTGCCCCAGGAGACCAGAGTGACATTTGTCCTCACCCTCCAGCTGGGCTCTGGTTGTAGCTCAGTAGAATGGGTCTCTTCACCAGCCTTTATTTAAATGACCTCTCGGTTGAGTAAATTGAACTTGGCAGGAGGCAACATCCTCCACATACCAACATGGCCATAAACAATTTCCTCCACCAGCTCTTCAAGGAGGGGAACCGTAGCAATCCACTCCATATCCATGATGTAATCCATGACTTGGCCTTTCTGCAAATTGGCTGGATATTTATATCCCCAGGGTGGTACCTAGCAAACCTTTTTTATCCTCTCTTTTCCTAGGAGAACTAATGGAATCCTCTGACTGAAGACCCTCTGCGAGACAGATAGCACGTGAGAATGGGTGACGTTGGGCTCACACTGAGTCCTGTCTGTGGGCTCACACGTTCATCCCTCCTGGAGAAAGGTTAGCTTGGAGAGGGACATCACTGGACTCTGGTTGTTTGGCTGTGACCAAAAAATACCAACACCCAACCACTTTACAGGACCAGTGAATGGAGATGCAAGTGCTAGGCCACGAGCAAAGCCAGCCATAAACAGAGCACAACACACGTGTTTCTTCCTGAACACCACCCATACGTGACACGTTTCTCTATAAAGGAGGGCCCGAGGGGTGGGTGACAGCTTGGAGATGCATGCTTGGTTGCACACTGGTTTCAAGTGGGTGGATAATCCCCACCAGACAGTTTGTAGCGTGGTTATTTGGCCCACCCCAGAGGTGCTTCAGTATCCTCTCCAGTGAAGAAAACCAAACACATTCTCATCGGTGTTCTGGTTTCTTCAGTCTGAAGCAGGTGGGCTGCTCTTTAGGTCCTGAGCAACCCCGGAGACAGTCTGAACTCCACATCACTTGACATATCCTGTCAAGAGCCCCGCACCGTGAGTCAGGGCTTCAGGAAACCTCCTGAGAGCTCATCCATCAAAAGACTTTCCCATCTTGGATGGGGCAGGCAAAAACATGTCTTTTGCAGCTCTCAGTTCTTAGCTCCACTCTCTCCATCACCTTTTCCAAGGGAATTGTCCATGGCTCTGACCCTGTCCACAGAGAGCTGGAGGGAAAACAACCAAACTGTGGAGTGGAAAAGTGGCCAGGATCAAGAATGAGCTGGTTGTCAATGATGCTGATTGTAGAAAATCAAATAAACTTGCAGAAGGATGAGGAGGAGGAAGGCATGTCCACACGTTTACCTCTCCTTCACATCCCCTCCCTCCTTCCCTCCCCTCCCCCTGAAAAAGTCACTGGTCTGGTTGTTTTGTAAAGAAACCAACATAAAGAGAGTCTGTGCCTGGCGAGTGCCCACCCTGCTTCACATCAAGAAGAGGCTCAGCACAGCAAGAGCAGGGAGAAGCCACATCTGCAGTGGAGAGGCTGCCTGGAGGGAAGGAGCTGCTGGGCTGGAGGTCCCTGATGACAGACGAGTGGAGCCCCGCAGGAGCCTCTCCTCTCCAGCCACCTGCAAGAGAAAGGAGGCAGGATGGGGTGAGTGGAGTGGTTGTTGACCACCTTGGTCCCTCTGAGGATGTGGAGCTTGGGAACTGTGCAGCTTTCATAGAACCACAGAATTGTCAGGGTTGGAAGGGACCTTAAAGATCATCCAGTTCCAACCCCCCTGCCATGGGCAGGGACACCTCCCACTAGAGCAGGGTGCTCAAAGCCCCATCCAGCCTGGGCTTAAACACTTCCAGGGATGGGGCATCCACAGCTTCCCTGGGCAACCTGTGCCAGTGTCTCACCCCCCTCACGGTGAAGAATTTCTACCTTATTTCTAATCAAAATATACCCTTTTCCATACTGAAGCCATCACCCCTTGTCCTGTCACTACAAGCCCTTGTAAAAAGTTCCTCACCAGCTTTCTTGTATGTCCCCTTGAAGTACTGAATGGCCACCAGAAGGTCTCCCCAGAGCTTTCTCTCCTCCAGGCTAAACAACACCAACTATTTCAGCCTGCCCTTGTAGGTGAGGTGTTGTAGCCCACTGATCATCTTCATGGTCTCCTATGGACCCTTTTCAAGGCCATCCAGTCCATCGCCCCTGCACTGAGCAGGGACATCTGCAACCAGAGCAGGGTGCTCAGAGCCCCAGCCAACCTCACCTGGGATGGTGCCAGGGATGGGGCAGTGACCCCCTCTCTGGGCAACCTGGGCCATGAACTCACCATCCTCAGTGTAAAAAATGTCACCAGAAGGTTGGCCATGTGGTAGGGTTACCCCTTACTGACGGTAGCAGCAGTTGACTATCTGATCTGAACTGTCAGTGATGAGGGAGCTTCGCATATTCTCCATCTGGACTTCAGGCCACTGCTTCGATTGCACCAAGGTCTGAGGAGCACCAGCGAGAAGCAAACCCTCCAAATCTCCTGGATGCAAAGTTCATGGCCTGATGAAAGCACGTCTGTGCTGTGTGTAGCCACCAATGCCACTTAGGAGGAAAGGTTGAGAGACCTGAGGTTGTTTAGCCTGGAGAAGAGAAGACTGAGAGGAGATCTTATGAATGTTTACAAATATCTGTAGGGTGGGGGTCAAGTAGAAGGGGCCAGGCTCTTCTCAGTGGTGTCCTGTGACAGGACAAGAGTTAATGGTCACAAACTGTAACACAGAAGTTCCACCTCAACATGAGAAAAAACTTCTTCACTGTGAGGGTGACGGAGCCTGGACCAGGCTGCCCAGAGAGGTTGTGGAGTCTCCTTCTCTGGAGACTTTCCAGACCCACCTGGATCTGTTCCTGAGTGATCCTGCTCTGGCAGGGGGTTGAACTCAATGATCTTCAGAGGTCCATTCCAACCCCTACCATTCTATGAACTCTAAATGAACACATTCTATGGGTAGAAAGTGATTGTAAAGCTTTTATCTCTTAGGTGACTCTTTGGATAAATTTGGCATTTCTTTCTTTTGCTCAAAACCTGCTGAGAGAGCCATGGGGTAGATTTTATAGATAAGCTCCAGCCTAAGAAGCAAAGCAATTATGATATACTTGAGAAATCCATTTGTTATGTAAAATAGGGTTTTTTTTTCCTCAGCAAGTGCTCTTGGATCAGTAGTTGCACTGAATCTTGTTCTAAAGTGACACTTTCTAGTTGTGGTGAGGAAGGGGGTGGTGGATCCCTTCAATAAGCAGGTTCTTGGGGACCAGAGCAGGAGGTTCTCTTTTATGAAATGAATCTGAAAAATTGGCTGTGGTTCAGAAAACCAGCATAGGTTTTGCTTATGCTTTCCCTGACACGTCTGTTAATCTTGCTGTAGTTCCAATAATACTAATGAGAATTAGCCTTGTAAATCCACATGCCTGCTGGGTTTTCTTAGCGGGTAAGAAACGTGTAGGAGATGACTCTAAAAGGCTTTCAAGTCAGTCAGCTCTGTTCTGTGCTCTGCTGGCACAACAGTGAGTCTGGCTGGGAAGCAGAAGGGGCCCTTGGAGGTCACGTCGTTGTTGATGTAACCTCACGTGAAGGTGTAACATCTTCTAGCAGTGCTCCTAGGAGTGGGCTTTGATTAAAAGGCTGAAACAGGCAGTTAACATGTAAGCTGTTTTTTTTTTTTTTTCCCTGTGTGTTTTCTGTGGCTGTACCTGTGCTCAGATGGGAGGATGAGGTTCTGAGCTGTCAGCACTGCAGGTGCTGGGTGAAAGATTCTGCTTTCGGTAGCTGCTGAGGCTGGGGGATGTCTGTGTGGAACTTCATGGCTTGTCTTGTGTTCTGGCTGGCATTCCTGTGACTGGATCTTTTTAAGAAGTGTGGGTTTTGGGGTTGTTTTTTTTTTTTTTTGAGTTGGATTTCTGAAGGCAAACATCCTTCTTGAAGAGACTGTCTCTAGCACTTGGTTTCATTCCTGCGGGGCTTGGATGCAGGATTTGGGATCACGGTTGAAATGCACATCAGTTGATTTGTGCTTGCTGTGGTCTCCAGTTACCTCCAAATAGCAGATGGAAAAAGGAGCTCAAAAATCTCTTTGGTGATTTTTTGTTTTCTTTAATGCATGTGGCAACATGGTTCTAGAAGTGTAGAATTTTCCTATTTATTCTCAGTATAGAAACAGGCGTGAGTATGTGCAGGGCTTCCTGCACTGTGCCTGAAAGGTTAAATCTCCCCTCTTTAAGTTAGGCTAAAACTCCCATGTACTGCCCTGATGAAAAGATTAGATCCTTGTATAACAAAACGTTCTCAGTCCTCGCTTGCTTTTGCATGCTTACCATGAAAAGATTGGTGGGTGAAGTAGTCCTGCCCTTTCCAGCCCTATATAATGCAACCAGTGTTCAAACACAGATTTGTGAGACTGCTGGTACTGTAGGCCTAATCTTTCCTAATAGGATTAGTTCTAATGTGGGGAGTTTACCTAGTGGTGGTTGACCTGTATTCAGTAAACAAACAGCTTTCTTTGGATTTTAAGCTCAGGCTTGAAAATGCTAATGCAAATATCTGGTTTTACCTCAACGTGCTTCTAGGGCTACTTACATGCAACGCCAGTGTGAGAATATTGGAGCATCAGCTTCTTTCCGATCCCTATGCTTAATCAAAATACCACGTTGCTTTGTTTTAGACTAGCTATAAGGCAACCATTTCATTTCTGGAGGGGAGTTTCTGCACGTAATTCTCTCTCCAGAACAGCAGGCAAGTCTCATTGTCAGCAATGTTTCTTGTAACTGCTGCCTCGGGCTGCCAGCCGCTGTCTGGTTTTTGTCTAGGCTGACCAGACAGATATTGAAGCTTCTGATAGCAACTTCTTTACCTGCTCACTTGATGTGTAATTTAGCATTTGAGGCTGGCACAAATAACCCATTGAGTTACAGAGCAGTGACAAGAACTGTGGGTTATAGTACTGTGGCAATAAATGGTGGTAGTGCTGCTTCCATTGCCCCACAAACAGCTGACACTTGAAGTCGTGTTCAAGGGGAGCATGAAGGTGATCCCTGCATTGAAATGTGAAGGATGATGTGGTGTATGGGTGGAGAGTATCTGTTTTAAATAAAACCAATTCCGTCTCATTGTTCTTAGTTAAATTTGTGGTCAAATGCAAGAATCCCAAACATCTCTTGCTTAATTTCAGTGGGCTTCTGGGAATTTCAGTATCTGAATTGTCCTTAAACTAGCATTTGGTTTAGACTGAAGCAGAAGGAGGTAGTCTGACCTCACTTCCAGCATTAGCTTTCAGGCACCTTTGGGCATGGATTCCCTTACAACTGTGTGATGTAGGTGGGTGGTGGTGCAAGTATTTCAAAAGTAAGGGCCAACGGAAGAAACTAAGGAGAAGCAACAGGTTTGCCCCTGGAAGAGACTCTGGGGTGGCAGGTGGGAGGAATCTGTCACTAGGCTCAGTGATGTGCAAAGGTGAGTCCATGAGCAACACCAGCCAGACACTGAGCAGCAGTGTGAGGTCACCTTGATGTCCAGGAAGGACACTGGTCCGTACTGAGCTCATACTTGACGTGGTCTCATGTCAAGTTAATCATGAACATCAGACAATGGTCAGGTGGAAGTAACTATAACATTGTCTTTTTCCTTTCTCCTTTAGGATTGTGGAAATATACAGCAGAAGATTACAAGGTAACCTGATGAATTTTGGGGTTTGTTGTGCTCACTCCTTTGCTAACCAGCTCAGGGTACTGGTAATTGTAAGTCGACTATAGCTGTACAAAGTTTAGTGTGAAGAAAACCCCTGTGTTCTGAAACAGGTGTCTCTCACCTCTCCTCTTACTTAGCCTCTGCATTTCCAGGGAAGGGTAAAAGCTGCCTGTGAAAACGGGTATAGGCAGTAACTGATTTGGAGGATAAATGTGCTACAAGATAGAGCTGTCAGGAATAACTCAGCTGGCTGGATGCTGCTGGAGATGAACTCTCCTACAGATGATTTGAGAGAGGCCTTCAAGAATTCTGGAATTCTGTGGTGCTGAAGTGAGAGCTGCCATGATCTGGACTGCCTGCCTGCTTCCCCCAGACATGGAGGAAGCTGCAGGATCTGAGGCCTCGGGTTGGGCTCAGCCTGCTCACACTGTCCTGCAGTTAAATTTGGCCACAGAAGATGTACTGACCATTTGGGGTCAGACTGATGAACACAGGGTGTTAGAGCTGCAGGAAGTAAAGCTTTGCAGGACAACAGACTCTCTTAATTTGCTCTTTTCTTTTTTTTTTAATCTCCATTTCCTGTCCTTAAAGAGAAATTATATGTAGGGAATAAACAGTGCAGCAGTAAAGCTGCTGAACAGATCCATAAAAACTGAAGGCAAATAGAGAAGGAAGAGAAATCTAACTGCCTAATAGGGAATGTAAGAGCTGTTACAACAAATCAAGCTAATGCAGTTCCTGCAGAGGTGCAATGCATAATGACTCCCAATATAAACAAGCAAATAAAAGGTCTGTTCCAGGATACAAAACATAAGGTAGGATTTGAGGCTGATGCCACTTGTTTAGGAAGAGCAGTCCTTGCTTGCGTGGTGGTGGAGATGAACTCTCTGTTGTTCTTTCAGTCCAGGAGCGCCTTACCAAACAAATTGCAATAGCCATCACAGAAGCCTTACAGCCTGCTGGAGTTGGAGTGGTTATTGAAGCCACGTAAGTTCCTCCGAGCTGTTCCGTGGCTGCGGGTGATTCTGGCTGGGTGCTGCAGAGGTGTGGGGTGGTAGCTCTGTGCCCTCCTTGCTTCCGAGGCAGAGTGCAGGCAGGAGGGATCTCTGCCTTGGTCAGTGAGATTACCTGGTGGGTTGGAGCCGTTTCAAGTGGGAGCCTACGTGATCTGCTGCAGAGATGTGGCACTGGCAGTGCAGTCGGAGGTGCCGGTTGCACTGGGTCCCTGCTCTGCCTCAGTGCACCCTCTAGTTCCTCAAGTGGAGCAAAGCTTGGGACTGGCAACAGGCACCTTCTGTGATGAGAAAGCACCTTGGAAAGGTGGGATTTTGCTAGGATTACGGGAGAGAATCATAGAATCATTCAGGCTGTCAGAGACCTTTAAGGTAACTGAGTCCAACCATTAACCACTGCCAAATCCACCACTAACCCATGTCCCTCAGCACCACATCTCCACGGCTTTGTAACCCCTCTAGGGATCATGGGGACTCCACCACTGCCCTGGGCAGCCTGGGACAGGCCTGGACAATCCTTGCAGAGGAGAAATTGTTCCTCAGGTCCAAGCTAAACCTCTCCTGGTGCAACTTGAGGCCATTTTCTCTTGTCCTGTTGCTTCTTCCTTGGGAGAAGACACTGACCCCCTACCTGGCTTCAACCTCCCATCAGGGAGCTGTTGAGAGCGAGGAGGTCTCCCCTGAGCCTCCTTTTCTCCAGGCTGAACAATGTGTAGTACTGTAAAATACTGAAACCAGAGTAAACCATCCTCTCCTGTGCTGGGAACTTGACTCTCTTTTCCATAGAGGACAAGCTGAGGTACTACTGACAGAGGGACGTTCTGGCTATGGAGGTTTTGTCACTTCCCCAGAATTTAATGTGACTGTGTAAGAATCATCCCTCTCTGTGGGATGGCTGCTTTCTTTTGAGTATGACTGATTTATTGACTCCCTTCTCATTTCTTCTAGGCACATGTGTATGGTAATGCGTGGGGTACAGAAAATGAACAGTAAAACAGTAACCAGCACAATGTTGGGGGTATTCCGGGAAGATCCAAAGACCCGTGAAGAATTCCTGACACTCATCAGGAGCTGAAACTGTCTCATTCTCTAAATGCACTCTGGAGATTGTTCTGTCGGGTGTCACTGTCTGTTCTTACTTCCTCCTGCATCTCACTTTTAAACTAAATCATTGTGAATTGTTGTCGTAGTCTTTGTGCTGTAAAAGACTTCTGATGGCAAAGGGAAAATGTAATAATGAGGTAGGTTCCTCCTGGGTTTCTAATGATGCTGATGTCACAGAACTGCCAGCTATGAGTAGGGTTTTGGAAATGTTTTTCCCATCCACAATGCAGAATATACTGCTATTTATTAGGGGAAAAGAGGGAGTGAAATGACTAATTATAAAAGCTATGTTTGTTAGAGTAAACATGGAGGGGCATAGGAAACAATGAAAGGCTGTGGATCCTTGTAGGGCCATTGACACTACAAATACTGTACTCCTGCTGCAAAGGATGGTCCTGGGTTGTCTCCAACTGTATTTTAAGTCCTGCAGTGGCTGTTTCAATATCTGGATGTACGTTATACCTCTCTGGGCTGTTACCTCTGGTGGTGGTTTCTACCCTTGCTAGTATTAACCCTCTTTTTGTGTGTTATTTTTGCTTGTTTGAAATATGTAAACCACATTTTTTTTCCTAGCCTCTTAAGATGCAGGGAATTAACTTCTAAATTATTTGGGGGCACAGCCTTATCTCAGTATCAAAGGATTTATGCAACTCTGTGCCTCAGAATGTTTGACCACCTTAACTGTCAGTTTCTTACTATTTTGAAGCAAACTTTAACAGGGGAGGAGGGGAAAAAAAACCAACCCAGAGTCTGTCTGCAAAGTGCTAAGATATCCAAAGAGGTTTTTAATGATATTTATACCTTGATCTTTCCATCTCGGGTTTCCATGGGTTAGACTGAGAAGCTAAAACTAGTCTCATATCCTGAAGACGAAGACTTCTCTTCAAGCCTTTCAAGATTTACATCTCCTAAGTGTTGGACCAAAGGTGAGCACTGAAATCCTAAATGCAGCACATTGTACCTCTCCTGCCAGCCAGCAGGTCATTCCAGGGCAAAGTAACCTGAAATGACAACAGCTTCTTTTGTCAGAGCCATTGAGAGAAGCATTTCCAGGGCCATCAAAATTAATCAAACCACTTTTTTTTTTTTTTCCCTGTGTATGTGGCAACCTCAGTATGTGGCAGTGTTGATACAAGAAATTTCCATCAGCTGGACTTGGCTGAACTTCTTAGACTTTGTTACCATTTTAATGGGTGTTTTGTAACTCCTAATGGGGAAAACATGAGGCACAAATGAAAACCACCCTCCACAAACCAAGCACAGGAGGGAAAACTTAACAAATGGAATGTCAGCCAGGGTGTCAGATGCCCCCAGTGCAGGTTCCCAGAGTAGTGTCTGCTTTGCAGAATATGAGTCCAAGATGTTCTGTATGCTAACCTAAAAGGCAGTTCCTGCTCTGGCAAGCTCCAGCTTCCCAACATTCCTGTCTCTCCTTCAACCCATGTTGGAAATGAAATGCAAATCGTGTCTGGTCGAATTTCCAGTGGGCCTAAAGAACTTTCAAGAGCAACAACCTTTTAATTACACTAATTTTACCTGGATGACCTTCACAGCATTATTGGAAAAATCTCCTCTATCCTGGATTCTGTGGAGTTTAGGTGCTTTAAAACTTTGTCTTCTAGCATAAACGAGCTGTGTATTGCACAGTTATAAAATACACTAACCCTGTGGCATTTGTTTTCCCAAAACAATTGAGAGCAGATACTGCCACTTTTTCAGTTCAGTAGATGTTTCAAATACCCAGCTGAAAAACCTTCAATCTTTCTCGCCTCAAGTTCAGAGCAAAACTCTTTCTAGCTCAACTGGAAGGAGGGTTTGAGGACCAAAGGGGTGCACACTCGTACATTTGTTTCTTTGCTCGCTTTTAGTTTGGAAACGAAGGCTCTGTCAAACACTGTCTTGCTCCTGAGGTGATGAGAAGGTTGTGTGTTGACCACTTATCTCTATTCAGGTTAAAGTTTGCATTGCACCACCACTTTTTATTTTATTTCCATGTGACCCGTAGCCCTTAAACCATACCTCTCTCTACTCGTGGCCTTGGATTTTGTTCACATTTTTGTTGTTGTAAGACTTGGTGCATTTTTACTTTTCTTTTTTTTTTTTTTTTTTTTTTGGAGCATTAGTGTTGTTCAAATACAGGAGCTTTAACTACACCCAGTGTGTGTATCTGTATAGTGCGTACAGCCTGCTGTTGTACCGTGGAAAAGTCCCTTGTCTCAAACATTAAAGCACAGCATTATCCTTCAGAGTGGTAGCGTCCTTGGTGGCTTGGAGGCGGTGGCATGGCACAAGGAAGTGGCACAAGCTCTGTCTCCTTGGGTGGGTGGTGTTTCTGCACTAGCAGGGGCTCCAAGCCTGTGAGATGTTGGGTTGCTCTTCTGGAACAGTAGTTCTGTTGTCCCCATTTGGTGACTAGGCAGAAAACTCCCGAGATTTGGTGTCACCTTCTTCCTGGTCCTTGTTTCCGGAGGAATCAACCTTGAGGTAAGGAAGCACAGAAGAAGGACCTGTTGGAGCTGGTCCGGAGGAGGCTACAAGAATGCTCCAAGGGCTGCAGCTCCTCTGCTATGAGGCCAGGCTGAGACAGTTGAGGTTGTTCAGCCTGGAGAAGAGAAGGCTCTGGGGAGACGTTGTGGCCTTTCACTACTTCAAGGGGCCTGTCAAAGATGGGGACAGACTTTTGAGCAGGGCTTGTTCCAACAGAACAAGGGGTGATGGTTTCAAACGAAAAGAGGGAGATTCAGATGGGAGACAAGGAAGGATTTTTTGACACTGAGAGTGGTGAGAGCCTGGCCCAGGCTGCCCAGAGAGGTGGTGGCTGCCCCATCCCTGGCACCATTGCAGGGGAGGTTGGC
>WTSP01003257.1:0-18988 GCA_025331215.1 Actenoides lindsayi
GTTATTCTTTCTTCTTTCCGAGAAGCAAGACTCTACACTTGCCCTTGTTGTATTTCATTTGATTTCTCCCTGCCCAACTCTTCAGCCTGTCTAAGTCATGCTGAATGGCAGCACAACCTGCTGGTCTGTCAGCTACTCCTCCCAGTTCTGTATCATCAGCAAACTTGCTGACAGCGCACTCTGTTCCCTCATCCAGGTCACTGATGAATATATTGAATAGTACTGGTCCCACTACTGACCCCTGAGGGACTCCACTAGACACAGGCCTCCAACTAGACTCTGCCCCATTGACCACAACTCTCCTTCTCCTTCTTTCCTTTAACCAGTTCACAATCCACATCACTACCTGAGCATCCAGACCACATTTTCTCAGTTTAGCTGCGAGGATGCTGTGGGAATCAATGTCAAATGCTTTACTGAAATCAAGATAGGCCGCATCCACTGCACTACCATCATCTATCCATCTGGTTATTTCTTCATAGAAGGCTATCAGCTTGGTCAAACATGATTTCCCCTTGATATAACCATGTTGACTGAAGGTTGAACTAGGCTCTTCAGACGGGTGGTGACATCCCTAATTCAGGCCCCAGGGAAGCAGCATATCTTCCCAATAAAGAGGGTCCAATCTGCAAACATGCGCTTCCATTCGTCACCCGAGGGTATCATCAATGACCATAACTCACCATTGTTTCTTCTTGGCACTTGTCTTAATGCAGGTTTTGTTGCAAGGGGTTGAGTCTCCCTGATGTTGTCAAGACTGCTTGTGCAGGTTCATCTTTTTTCTCACTATGTGCTTCATCTACCACACTCAGAGCCTTGTATCTATTCTGTAAATGTAACTTAGAATCTTAGATGGTAAGGAGGTATTTTTCTTGCTGCTCTGTGCTGTAACCTTCCTCCACCCCTCCTTATCCTTTGAGACACTGACTTCCTTCTGGTACAAAGCAGATCCAAGGCAGCGCTACTTAAGTTCCGTTATTTCTTCATTACAGTTTAATGTGAGCATTCTTGACTATCACTTAAGTAGATTGTGGCATTATCTGTGATTTCAAGTGCAGTGTATGATCTTGAAATAATCAGTTTATGGCATTATTATTTATACTGCTTTTTTGATTTTTCTTGTCTCTGGGCTTTGGTCAAGTTCTATTGCAGGAATCTGAGTGATATAAGCCAGAATCACACAGTTGTTGACACTTTATGAAGATCAGATCTCTTCTCTTCTTGGCAAATTGCACATTTTATCTTTTTTGTAAAGGCCAGAACTGGGGAAAAAAAACCCTAGATAGTTGCATGTCAGGGTTGAAATAACTGGCAGAGATCTGAGCTGGGATACTTGTCTATTTCTTCTCAGAGAAGAAAGAAATACATTCATCCTGCTGTACAAACTTTCAGATCTTGGACCTAGATGCACCATAAAAACAGTGCTCAAAGAATTCCTGAAGAACTGCAGTGAGCAAAGGAAACTTACTCTATCTTTGTCTGGTAAGCCTTCCCCTTAGAAAATTAAAGCTATATTTGGCCATAATAAATTTATTACTCCAATAAGAACCCTGAAAACCAACAAAAGTGTTCAAGAAGTATTTTCTTTCTATCTAACAGTGACTTCTGAACTGCCTCTGGAACGCTACTGATCACACTGTTCTTCAGGTTGTGCATAACATTTGAATCCAGCCTGTACTGATATTCTCAAAGACAGATGTGCAAATATTTCTCATTTACTCTGCTTGGAATGAAAATTAGAAAAAAAAATTAACATGGCTTAGAAATGGATCATTGATGCAACAGCAGTGAGCCCAGTGGAAACTCCAAATTATCATATAATATATTGAATGCCAGATTAAAGGTAGCATAAAATTAATCTAAGTTAGACTAACTCCTACTTTCACTTATTCTACCTTAAAATTGTTTACATTTACTTCTGTGTTAATGAGGTCAGACTAAAGAAAAAGAAGATAACCTGGAACGTGAAAGCAAGAGAGTAGCGTTTTATAAAATACACTATTCATCTCCAGGAGGAAAAAAGCACAAGAATGGAACAGAACATGGCATGAAGAAATTTTGTCAGTGAGACAATTTCATCAGATAAACAACAATCATAACGATAGTTGACTTGGTCCAGCTGTTTTTGAGATCATTAACTCTTCCCCGAATGATATACTCACCAGAGCTTCTATGAAGATTCATTTTAAAAGGCATTGTTATTATTATTATTATTATTATTATGTAAAATGTAATAAAAATTTCTACTCTTGAGCATCTCATGTTAGAAACCTCACAGAAATGAAGCAGAGTCAGTCTATGCGCTGAGAACCTATGAACTGAATGCAACTTCTGATGCTCAATCAATGAAATAAGGAGGTTGCATGATGCAGTAGAGACATGAGAACCAGTGGATGATGATACAGACAAATTAATAGTTCAGGAAAATTATCTGTGAAGGACTCTTCTTTGTAAATAGAAGAAAGACAAGCTGCAGCAGATAGGACGAGAGTATGGTGTATCAAGAAGAAAGATAATAACAAAATGGAATTTTTAAGCCCTTTATGCGGTTATTATTTTACAAGCACATATCCAGACTATAAAGACAAGTAATGGGTCAAAGATGATGCTCAAGACATAGTTTGGATAGTGATATTCTTCTCTATAGTGGTGGAGAAAAGCAATTACTAGTAAGAGCTTGCCTAGGCAGGACTCTCATTTCACTATCCTATTTCATCACACAGCAAGTTTCTAGACATTATAATCTAAATAAGTTTTAAAAAGGTAAAGTGAGATGGTTATGAGTCATCACTGATCACTCCACTTAATGTATTTTCATGCAGAAGAGAAACATTCAGGGTTTATCCAACTCCTTCTCTGTGTTTCTCTGAGAAATACATTTTCAATTGTTTATGGAAGGATTTTAGGGTGGTTTGAAGCATTTGAATGGTTTTAGTGCTGTTGTTGATAAGAATTGTGTGAGTACTGTAATTTCCCTATAAATGTCTACTATGTAGATCAGAACTTTTTAAACTATGCATGTGAAGTAAAAGGAAGTAAATCACAAATTATTTTGTTATATATTCAGAATATATATATATATGTGGAACAGCATACTGTTTGGTCAGGTAATTATGGACAGGTTTCTTATTTATCTTCAAATACTAAAAAGGAAACAGTTTTCAATATATATTTTTAAGTTTATCTATCAAATAATTCTAATGACAATTATCCTCAAAATCATGCACATGTAATAGATTCTTCTTGCTGTACAGAACAAGGTTAATTTATATCAATATCATTGGAAGTCTTGGGCTGAAATAGCAATAAGAAATAACAAATAAATGAAAACAGGAAATGTCACTGAGATAGCTCTTGGGAGTTATCAAATGAGCTATCTCTCTAAGGATATTCTCACCTTTGCTTAAATTCATTCCCAGCAAAGACATTTCCTCACTTTTATTTTGATGAAATATCAGTGTTGACATTTGCCTTTGTCACCATAGTTAATGGTGTAAAATAGGTTCTGACCTAGGACAATCAGTCTTTTTTGTAAAGTATCCAAATACCATGAAATTATAGCTAGTAGTTATTGATCTTAACAATATTCATTGATAACAATAAGCAAAAAGAAGGAACAGTCTCTATTTGAAGCAATGTTGAGAAAAGAGTAAAATGAAAGACCTCTTTTTAAACTGTTTGTCAGATCTCTAAAGAAAATTGATATTGACCTAAGTAATCCTGTGAAAAATGTTAGGAGAAGGGACATAGCAAGATTACTCTTTACAGAGTACATAAGAAAACAGAGTGTTACAATTATGTCCATTAAACTGTTATGTTCATTATGTCTATAAACATAAACCATGTAGGGTAAATAGAATTTATTATATTCTATTTTAATATTTTTAACTTTTATTGGAATTTTGTTTTGTAAGGGTACAACTCACCTACTTTTGGCTGCTGAAAGAGTTGTTAGTTTGACCTAAAGAAAACTTCATGCTACTTTCTCCTTTGGGCATTTAAAAACCCTATATTGTTGCTATATAGATAAATAAAACAGTATATGTGTCCACTAGTTGAGTTATCCCTCCAAACACTATCCCAGTGTGCCATAAAGGAAGAGCTCTGTAACACTGACTAGTCTTCATTATCAATTGCTATGGTCTTATGAGGCTACAAAAAGACATCTGCAAGTATAGTCAATCAGTGACACAATGAAAGCAAATCCTGATAGTGCTCAGCAACCACAATGACATTACTAAGACAATGGAGTAGTACTTTTCTAGAATAATGTGCTCAAGTTTAGGTAAAAACATGTAATATGTGGACTATGTGCATGGTCCATGGAAATTGAGTTAATGACAACAATGGGGTCTAGGGAGTGGTTTCCAGGTTCTGATATAGATAACATGCTCAGTTCATAAACACCAGTGTCCAGTACTAGTTTGGTTGTACTATGATATTGAAGACATCTTGGTAAATTTGTCATAGGAGCTATCAAATGTTACAGCTTTCTAGTTAAAGATAAAACATATCAGTGCACACTATTAGTTACTGAGCTGGATCATTTTCTAAACTCTAGTATGTTAATTAGGGGCCAGACAGAATTCAAGTGCTTATTTCAGATACCCAAAGGGGTTTGATCTCCATGTAATATTCCAGAAGACTTCAAACTGGAAAAGCGTAGATTTAGATTAGATGTAAGGAAGAAGTTCTTCACTATGAGGGTGGTGAGACAACGGAACAGTTTCCAGAGGGAAGTTGTCAATGCTCCATCACTGGATGTGTTCAAGGTCAGGTTGGGTAGGGCTTTCAGCAACTTGGTCTAGTGGGAGGCGTCCCTGCACATGGCAGGTGTATTGGAACCAGATGAATTTTAAGGTCCCTTCCAACCCAAACCATTCTATGATTTTATGATTCTGTGATTCAATCTGGCAATCTCACGCTGAATCCCACCTATCACTGATGTCACGTCATTGATATGTAAAGCTTAAGTATCTACTAGAATTTTGCTTTATTATCAGCTGATATATATTGGCCTAGTCCTAATTATCTGAACAAGACGACTTTTCTTAGAACATTCCAAAGAAGAAAATTTACTTTAATCCTGTTAGTTAACTCTTTGTAATTTTTCTTCCCAAACTGTCATGTTCCATCTCTATCCTATCAATCTTTTTTGAAAAACAAAGCATGTTTTACAAGACAATAGTCACTCTACTTTTCATTTTTGTTTTGTAAGTTTTCAGTCTTTTTGGATTGTGACTGCCTTTCTGTCTTCCAAACGGATGTCCTGGAGGTGCTTCCTCAGTTTGACTTCTCTTTGGTTGCTCTTCACCTTTACTGTCACTGCTCCATATCTACTTCCAAAAATAATTTGGTACAGCCTTCACTCATGTCTCTTTTTGCACTTTCACTGTTTCTTCTTTCAGATATTCCATTAAATATTCCTTTCTAGTCATTCTAGAAGTAATATCTATGATATATATATTTATGTTGTGATAAATAGAAAAATCTCCTAGAGACTGACACAGCATTGTAATAAAATAAATAAGAAGTTCCGACACTAAGTATCTGTTTCAGAAATGATCTCTGGAATACATTTGAAGACTTATTCTTAGAGACTCAGTTCTAATGAACCTAACTCAGCCTGTATCAAGTTGAGTAAAGGTTGGCAAGCAGACTTTTTATAGTAAGAACAGAAATAAGGAGGAAGTAAGGAGGGAGCAAGGAGGAGCAAGGAGGGAGAATGGAGCTGAGTGCTGTGGGAAGGTAACCATTATCCTGTATATTTGCAGTCAAGTCATTTCATTAAAATTTGCTCCTTACTCTTGGTGTTCTAACTCAACAGGGAAATACTTTGCAGCTTATTAGACTCTTGTTTCTCCCGAGAGACACAGGATATCACAGGGCTTGTCTGTTTAATGCAGTATCAACATTACCTCTTGGGAGAAGATACCATTTTCACGCCGTCAAGTTAGCAGCATTTGAAATCAGTTCTGATTAGTGTTCTCCCTATTTCATCCAGGTTCAATTAGTGAAGGATATTGAAGCTGTGAATTACCTGTCATCCTAAGCTTCCTGGTATGTTTACAAAAGCAAATGGACTATATTATAAGAGTATTTTATATGAAAATAGAGCTATTTATTAATAGTTTTTTACAACACCCAAGTGCAAAAATTAGAAAGGAAATAAACCCTATGGTTATTTCTCCTTGCAGTACATGCTTTGATTTCCATCCCGTCAATACTACCGTCCATTAAAAAAGTTCAAAATGCTACAAGAATAAAGGACATTTTCACTACAGCTTCAGGAGCATTTCACTACAGAAAAAGTATTTAGAACTTATGAAAAAGAGGAATTTTAAGATGTCTAGTGGATTTTTTACCAGATGGTCTGTTTTACTATCTGACGCTCCATGTCGAATCTAACTCTCCATGAAAGAAAGGAAATTGCATCATGTTTCTGAAGATGTCTGAAACGCTGTGAAATGGATGCCAACTTAAAGCTAGATTTTGCCTACAGGCAAGGAACAGGGGAATAAGGCTACCTTAAAACCTCGACTTGCTTAGCTGCACAACGTTACATTTGAATGCTGTGTGGCCAATTTTTGTGATCATACAGGGTAGGAAAAAGAGATGGATGAGTAGAGTAATATGGACAAGTAGAAAATGTGCATTTGGAAGAGGGTACGAGCTTTGATTTTTCTGTCTACCTTTCTATCTCAATAGAGTAAATAGGATTGATTTCTTGGACCTAGTAATGGGACATGACTGTCATTAATTTAAGCTACATTTTATGCCTGAAACTGCTCTTTACACATCTGAAACTGACTGCTCTATTTGTTAACATACTCTACAGTAGATGTATCCAATATTCATTATTAAAATAAAAATCATTAGCACAAATTACTACCCACTGCAGGTCTCAGCACCTACTTATGAGCATGCAGAGTATAGAGTGATTCATATTTGCCACTGGAGAAAAAGACACAAGATACCTCATTATTGACTGTGGAGTAAAAAATGACATGTTAGAATTTGCCACAATACAGCTGCAACACCATGTATGCCTGTCTTCATGAAGTTTTAGAATTTTTTTGTGCATCTATGGACATAAAGTTAGACTACTCTGCTTCAAGAGGGAATGATAAGTCAGCAGGGTTTTTTTTAACCATTTAGATACCTAAGCATGTAAATTAGTACCTACTAATATTTCTAAACCATGAAGAATCCTAAATGTTGTTGATTCTTGTGAGGAATAGATACTTAAGCTTCTCAACATTGTAGTTGGATTCTACCTGCATTCTTAAGCATCTAAATGTCTTTGAAAGTCTGGCTTAAGGTCTCTAAAATTAGATTGCATTATTTGCTAATGCTATGTAGTAGTGTGAATAAGCCAGATACATGTAATTTTTTGATGGCACGGATTTATTTTCTTTGCACAATTACATCACTAATAATACAGAAGGATAAAGATGTACAAGATATCTTCAGCAGATATTCTAGAGTATTCTGTATGCTAATTACATCTAAAGTGTTTTATTAAGAAAAATTAATCTTTACTAAGGTAGTTTTCTAAATGAAATCATTTAGTTACTGTTTATGTGATTTTTTTTTAAACTCACATTTTCAAGTAAAGAAAGATAATTTAGCAATCTAGTAAACTATACCAATAGCTGATTTTCAGAAAGTTATTGTCATTGTGAACCATATCCTGTGATTTATCACAGCAATAATGTATTTATTTTTTTTAAATTAGAAGATGAAGGGTAGCTGAGTATCTACATTTGAAAATCAACTGCTTCTCAGTGATGAATGAAAATTCCCACCAATCAGAACACAGAAGTCAGTTCGGAAGGTAAGAATAATTGGAACTCATCTACGGTCTCTACACCTGTAGTTGATGTGGAAGTTTATCTTTTAGTAATTTTTTTCCTTATTAAGTCTAAAACAAGGTTAAATCCTAAGCATTAGCTCCAAATTCCTGATTAACTCTTTCTTCATTCATGTGATATTTGCATACATAACAAGCCGCTGAAAAATTATATCCTAACATTATACAGGAATACATAGAGCATATTTGATTACTTTGCTACACTTGATTTGAGACTTTACTAGAAACAGATGACAGACTTGCAAACCAGCATTCTGTACTTTAATGATAATTAATTATTTTAGTTAAAAACTTTTTTGGGGGCAGGAGAAGGCAGATATTAAATACTGCCTTACAACAAATTTGTCAAGCGATAAGTAACTCTCAAAGAAGTAGTTTCCTAAAATAGAATTCAACATGTATGTATTCTTTAAAACTACAACAAGTTTAATAAAGTGGATGTTTTTACTGTTTTGCAAATCTTTCCATGAGAAAAACCTCAGATTTTCATGTGTTTTTATGTGTTTATGTGGTGTCTGTGTTTATTAAGTAAATGCTTAAAGATAACAAAGGGATTCATAATATTTTTATTGTTAAATTGCATTAAAGTCAGTGACCTACTCTCTGTTTAGAGTAAAGGTGAAGACTTATATTCCTTAACTATCAGAAAGGCAGAGAGGAGGTTCGGCTTCTGATGCATACTTGAATCGTTCTAGTTAGGTTGATATTTGCACTGTTGCAATGAAACTTGGGAATATTATTTAAGTAATATTAATACTTACAGATGACATTATGTGTTATCATTATGAAGATTATTTTAATAATGTCTGCATAAACTTGAATTCCAATGTTCATCAAGATTCCTGTAGTGCACTGATGAGTTAGCTGACGTGAGTAAAAAATCTTAAATCTGCCATGTGTTTTGTTATAAATTAAAAAAGAAACTGAAAAAACCTAGCTAATTTAGTGTTCTTTTTCCACGTGAGTACTTATTAGCAAAAAACACTTTTCTATAAAATTAATAATCATGACACAAAAAATTGAATACAAGTTGTGTAAAACCAGACAAAAAAAGAAACAAGTTGGTTTTAACTGCAATGAATTGTAAAGGAAAGACTTTGTAATAATAATGACTACTTTGAGTTTTGAAGCAACAAATTATTCTGTGGAAACATCTCCCTTTCTCATGAATCTTCACTGATTTTAAAAACAAACTCGACTTTTCCAGCATACAAGTTCCATACCTGCAAAGGCTACTGCAGAGTAGCATGTTTGTTTGTTCAGTTTTGCTATTACATGTTTTAGCATTCACAGCATTCTGGATTTGTTGAAGTTCAAATACAAACTACAATGCAAACTACACAATCTGGCTGTTCAACTCTCCCATTGTGAAATATTCACATGATCTTGACTACAGAATCACATCAGGGAGAGGATATTTGAAATGGCTTACTTTTTTCCTCTGCTCTTAAAAACTTCAAAGCTTTCTAACAAGTTATTCCATAGAAAAACTCAGTGCTCGGTAAAAGGAGACTATGTGCAGCAGCTGTTCTTGTTGCCACTGCTATTAGAATGCCATTGTATTTTGCGTTTGAGAAAGAAGTCATCTTCTTTGCCTGTAGTTCTTTGATTTGGAGACATAGATCCTATCATGCTATTGTAATAGTACTAGAGATGTTAACCAGTGCATAAAAAATGCTACTATATGTAATTTACTTGACATGAAGCAACAGATGCTTGATTTGAGCAAAAATGTTTATTAATATGTCCACATGTATACATATAATATTTACAGTAAAACACTTTGTTCTGAACATATAATGTTTCCAGCTGTGGTCTTCATATAGAGTATACATTACTGATGTTAATAGGTTCCTTAACAATCAAAGATTATTGTAAAATGCAATTACTGTTGATAACAAGGGAATGTACAATGATGAAAGATCATATGTGTAGAAGACAGTTTTAGCTTAAGGTTAAAGTTATTTTGTTAAACGCGTGTAAGAGAGCACACGTGTTTTCACTAGTATGTAATTATTCTAACTGCTAGCACAGCCACTTACGTTAGCAGAAGTATTCTTCCTTGTCTATTTCTGTTGGTTGAAGCTGTCTGCCATTCCTAGTTGTGTGTTAGCTACCTTCTGAAAGCTAAAAGAGCAGAGCAGTTTCACCGAACTCAGGCCATTCCTTCATGAAACGCAAACAAATCCTTTTAAAACAATTATTATTCATATGCTTACGAGTTCTGTATCAGTGTCTAATTGATGTGAATCCTGCATCACACATTTACAGAATAAAGTGTGAATATAAAATGGCAGATTATTATACAATAGTAACAATAATGACATAGGCTACTTTTTTTTCCCTCTGAAATCCATGTAAAACCCTATGTTGTTCTGTTGAAATATTATTTTAAAATTGTTCCCAATGACACCTACACCTTGTCTTCTCTTCCAGATCACTCTAGTCACCTTAAGTTCACTGATCAAAAGTATTTAGGTATTTAGCATTTCATTGACTTTTACTTCTAAATTCTCCTGCCACATCCTTTTCTGTTGTGACATTACTAATTAAATTGCAGGAATGTGAATAACCTTTTCAAGAATAACTAAGAAAATAAGAAGTGAATGAAAAAAAACCATTAGCATCAACATTTTGTATGGGGCTAGATTTTGCTAGATGGATTGTGTTTATATTTGATAAAGTCATCTGTATTTGATAGAGTTATTGTGCATTCAGTATAGGGCAGAACACTCCATGGTTAAAAAAAATAATAAATCAATATTCTTCAGCAGAAAGAAGCAAGACAGTTTTCAGGGCTAAATTCCATTTTGGACTCATACATTTCTAAAATGCAAATCATATTTGTAGTCAAACTGAAAATCTTTCTGAGAAAATATATTTTACCGTTTCATTTTCCTTTCTTTCAACTTGGACCAACAGTGATGTCTTTGGATCTGCCCCTCAAAGAGTAAATTTGTTCTCTATAATCTTAAAAAAGAAACAGTGGAGTATTGATGGAAGTTGGTAGTTATTATTTTAATTTAATTTTTTTTTTAAATCTTACTATGGATAAATCTTTCTGACATGCAAAAATGTCCAGCGTTCTTTGGTTGCCTTTCACTGCTTTGGTCTAGAAAGAAGATATTACAAGTTACGATAGCATATAACTTCAGAATGTACAGGTTAATTATAGATAAAATCTGGCTTTAAGACTCTAAGATATTACTGGAGCTTTACAATTCTTCAAATTCTTAAGTTCTGAAATGCATTTTAGTGACATAGAAGTTAGAAGGCCTGTTGGCTCAGTATGAGAGTTTAGATGGTAAAACTTGTAACAGAATAATTGTATATAAATAAAAAAAGAGTTAAATGGCATATTGTGATTTGGATAAATCAAATAATAACCTCTGTTTATTTTCAAAGCAACCAAGAAGAGGAACTGATTTTTCTTATAGCACAACACAAACAGAATTACAGAAATTTTCCTTAGGGACATCTTGTACCTCAAGATAAGCTCTAGCAACAGATTCTGCTGGAAAAACACCAGAAGGACAATACAACTGAAAAGTGAAAATGCATGACTTTCCCAAGCTGTGTAATTCAGGACATGATCCAAAATTATAACTGATGTCAGGATGTGGTGCATGGACTTTTTCACCTTTGCTTGGGAGCTGCATTAAGCTCAGGCCCTTGCTCTTGTGTCCTACTCAAGCTGCATATGTGGGCATATGTGTTAAATGCTCCATGAAAGAGCAGTTTAAGTTCTGTGGATATGTCAGTTGCAGAGCTCAAAGCTTACAGGATCTTAATTCAAAATTCAGTGGCAATGTTACACTTTCTCTAGTCTGTTCCTGTGTGATTTTTGTCTCTTTATTTCTCCATCTTTCATTACCTGCTTCATACTGAGAGTTCAAAGTAATTAACCCTTTCAGCACTTTAGAAAGTTAAGGATATTGAACTGTGCATTGAGAATCGTACAGTATGGCTTGTCTTTGACAGAACAGATTAATTCATTCTTCCTTTAAAAGAAACTGACAGTGAACCTTTTAATCCCAGTTCATTTAAATATCTTCAACAATTAAAGCAGAAGTTGACAGTAAGATGAATTTCATTCAGCTGCAACTGATTCATTTAAAAGCACAGACCACATGAATAAACCTTATCTTTCTCATGCTAATAAACTAGCACATCTCTCTGTAACATATTGCATTGTTTGAATTCATGAGTCCCATTTCACAAAGAAGTTGTACAGATTTTTTCACCTAAGCACAGCTGGAATCTGACTACAAAAACCACCTAAAATTATCACCTGTAACAGTCAAATTTAGGTTAAATAGACACTTAAATTTCACTAAATATTTATGATGTCATGTAGTTTTCTTCTAAATTATTGCACTAAATACTTAGGCTACTAAAGATAAGCAGATATACTTATTTAAATTATTTAGGACTCTGAAGATTCCAGACTGTTCTGGAGAACAGGCAACAGTAATTTCTGAACTACAGTTTTGGGGTTTTCCTTTTATTTTCGTTGCTATTAAGTTCTAAACAGATGCAAATTATAACATTTTAATGTTGATCCATTCTGACTGACTCAAGCAGAACTTACCTATATGAAAAAAAACTACCTTTATGAACTATATTCCTGTTCCCCTACCAAATGCTCTAAATGTATCAGTTTTATCCATTGTGAAAAATGCAAATAATAATAATATTAAAAGAAAAAAAAAATTCCATTGCGCTTCATTTCTCAGGCTCTTTTGTACCTCTCTTTTTAAAAACAGTGTCAGTATCTTGATACACTGTGAAAAATAGTTAGAAGTTATATTTACTTACTATTGGATAGACAAGATATATCTTTCAAAAATTCAGAATAAATATGTAAATGTGCAGCTTAATCAAATATTTTATCAAATGCATAAATACAATTCATCAGGGAAAAAAAGATACATATACACATTTATTTAATTTTTAATTAAATAACTTCCATTCAGTGTCTTTTCTAAAATGTAAGGATAAATTGAAAAAGAAAACTTTAAAATGTTACAAAGGAAATGGAAAGATAAAATTAAAAGAGAAATCATAAAGACAAGATTTTGTATAAAACTTGCTTATGTCATTCCAGGGAAACACTGTTGAATATGCAAAGACAACTGTAAATTTAAAGCTTGTAATAAAATGCAGATCTTTATGGGAACTAAAGGAATTAAGCCTAATGGTATGAGAAAACATTTTTAAACAAAAGAAGTATTGTGTTACATTGCATAACACTAATGTTTACCAGGAAAATAGTTGACACAAAATTGGTTTTAAGAACACACAGATTCCCCTATTATTTTATCTTCCAAGCTTATATACTTATAAAAAACAATTATCATATCATTACTGTTGTTCTATAAAACTAATTTTCTATTTCAACACTAATGTGAACACACTTAGTTGATTGAAAGGGATGGAGGAAATTCATGCATAATTTTTTTTAATGTGTTGAGTCTAGGGAGAGTCTACCTTTCAAAAAAATAATAAAGGATGAAATGAAGGCACACAGAAGATCAAGTTTTCAGTGATGGTCTATGCTATGAATAACATCATATGGCCATGTTGAAGAGACCAGTCATAGTTTAATTTAAATATTTTCTCATATTTCATCTATTTCAATATAAGTATATATGTAAAAAAAAAGGTTTTGTTGATTGCTATTTAATACAATTCTGCTTCACCCTCAAATGCATTGACTTGCAAACACCAACATTTTTATATGTTTTTCTTTCACAGAAAATAGTTTCAGAAAAAGTTGTTTTAAGAGGAAGCCTTTATTAGAATCTATTACAGTAGGAATCACATAGAGCTATTTTGAGGAAATTGCAAATGAATGAGATGAATAAGTAAAAAAACTGTGAACTTTTGGAGAGTGTTGAACTGATAGCAAGAACATTATCATGGTTAACAGCACAGCTCACAGCTGTTTGGTGCCTGCCTGCCCGGGTGAATTGACAGCACCAAGTGACAAACCAATGTTTCTAATAGGGTCAGTAAGGTGAGTTAGATACTTCAGAGATAATTTTTTTAAAATATCGTGTTAAACAGGAATCAAGTGAAAAGGCTGACAAGTGTTTATGCCCCACGAAAAAAGAAGGATCTACATTTCCATGCTTTTCATTAAGAAATATTCATGCATTTTCTGCAGTGACTGCTTCCCAGACCCAGGTGCAGTCATTAGATCAGCCAGTGAATCCCAGATTCTTTCATCTAAGTGAAAGTGCTGATTACTGAACTAAAGAGTCAAATTGTCTTTGGCAGCTCTCTTTACACTAGTCAATGTTTAGGAATTCCATGATCAGTGGTTAGTTTTTGTAGGAGGGCTCAGTGTGTCCTACGAGAGAGGTAAAAGAATATTTTGGTCACTTCAACAAAGGAATCTTTCATCTGAATAGAAATTACTGTAGAAAGAGGAAACAACTTTAAGGAAAATGGAAGATATTGCCTACCTTACTGACAACATCAAGGGATTCATCATGAAATGGGTTTTGTGTTGTTCTTCTTTGACTAGAGCTGTCAATGTCAAGCTAACAAAATACTGAGTACCTGGGGGACTTAACTGTAAAACAAAATGCAGCAAGACAGAACACTAGCCTAAGTATGCGGAATAGGATTTTGAAGATGAGTATTTTACTCAATCACTGAAGTAATTTTGGAAAACTGTCCCCATGACAATTTGTCCAAAGTTATACGGAATATTTTTGAAAGCACAGGTAACAGAACATCTGTAGCTAAACCCTTTCTGAGAACCTTACATCACCTTCCTTTGCTCACTATTGGTCTGGAAATTAAGTGAACTAGAAACTCTTCTTAGGAGCAACTTGATTCCAGCTCTTGTTTTTCTCATACATCTCCTCACTCATAGGTTTGCACAAATCATTACAGAGCCCAGTGAATAGTTACTATTGAGTTATTTGGTTAAAATTGACAAATAAAATAACATATTTTTTCAGATAAAAAAAAAAAGAAATAAAATTAGTATAGATTGATAAGATTTTCTCTTCCCCATCAACATTAGAAATGTAATTCAGGAACATTTCAAAAGGGAACTATCAGAACACAATACTGCAAAAATTGCTCATTATTCAAATTAATTTGAAATTTTTCAAATTAATACTTTTGGAATTTTTAAATAGCTTCCTTTTTTAGATTAATTTATTTAATTTTGGTTGACCTGAGGCTGTATTGTTCAGCAAATAATCTACTCTCCAGAAACATCTTGCTCAGCTCTCTGCCAGCTGCACCCTCTTGAATTTTCAAGCAGCTCCCTGTTTTCTGTCATTGTGAAGTGAAGAAGGGGGAAATGAAAGAAAAAAAGATGACGGATTTATCATAATTTCTTGTGTATAATTGATCATTGTCAAAAATAACCTCTTGCATGAAAAAGCAATGAGGTTAATGAGGTGTCTGCTGAAATCTCTGCTGTTCCTTTACTCATGACTTCTTTTCTCACTCTCACAGGTACCATTGCTGCTGCCTTCATCGCCACCTGTAGTGCAGAAGTGACAGTCACAACAGAGGCCATGTCAGAAGCATTGGCATGAAATGAGGTAGCAGCAGGAGAAACTGCAGTATCAAGAAGCAACAGTGAAAGGTGACAACAGAAATAACATTTGTATGCAGCCTATATGCTCGAAAATATGATTAAATCCTAAATTATTCCTCTGAAATTATATTTCACTTATTTTTCTTTAGCTTAATTTAGTGGTGTTTTGATTTATTTTTATTTTTTTTTTTTTCTAAATAGCAATTTGCAATATAAAACTTTGTCTGCTGGAAACATTTGGTGGGAAAATACTAGACTGCATTCTTCATCTAAGTGTAGTCTCACAAGCTTACCTTCTGAATGGTTTCATACCAAACAGCTGGTGTTATTTAGTTTGACAAATGAAACACTTCAGACAATTTCTCAATTGTTGTAATTAAAACCAGGAAACAGCAAGGTAAATAGAGCAATCATGGGATCAATAAAGCTTTATTATTTCAATGATGATCTCAAAAGCCCAGATCATAAAGTGCTGTTTCAAATTGCAGGAAGCCTTGGTGAGCATATAGTGGTCTTTGACAAAGCTCTTGAGCAAATAACTGAACAATGATTATGTGCCTTGCTGAAATTCAGCTCTTTGTCTCTGAAAATAACAAAATAGATCTCTGGGGATTTTTCATACATGAAGATGCTGCAATAATGTAGGAGGGGTGGAAGATCAGACAGGAATCATGACTGAAATAGAAGGTCAGGACAAAATCTAATATTGATGTAGGCAGAGGTAGCTCCAGTGACAGAAGATATCGAATATCAAAGCATTCTACATTAGGTGTGTGTAGTACTTATGAAGGAAAATAGAAAGCTGAAATCACCTTCAGTCACATTGTGCTCTCCTTGAAAAACAAGGACCCTACCAGATTGTGAGAGTCTCCCCTGGTGTTAGATGAAACAAATTAATACCCTACTGAAATGATTATTGTCTGTGACACAGAGCAAGGCAAAGACACAAAATATAACATGAAACCCAGTGTATTATTATGATTGAGGGATGGTTCCCTTTCAGTGTTTCCTCTTTCAGGGATCTTGTGGAACATCCTCTAGCAGCCAGAGTTCTCTCTTCTGTCACTGCCTCTTTGTGCATTTTCGTACACTTTACCCTTCCTATCCCTGTGACTTGACCAGATGAACTGAAAGTGTTAGAGATGCTCCGTGTCACCATTTGACTGTTTTACAATATAACAGTGTGAGTATTTGTGTACTTCTTAAGATAGGTTTGTATTCTTCAGTCATCCATTAACATTCTGGTAGAAACTGTCTCATTGTGTCAGCTCTTCTATGTTCTTTGGGCATAACTTTTTAACTGTTTAGGCCTAAAATCTGTGATTGTTATAAGAGCTCCATATTTGGCAATCTTTACAGGTTATGACTTGAAACTGATTGCTGAAGCATTTACCTCATAAGGGTCAATAATTTCACTGTGTGTTACAGAAGTACCTTGGTAACTTAGAGATTTATAAGAACTGTGTAGCATTTGCTTTACTGATACCGATGACCTTTAGATGAACTAACAGCAGGCTTCTGTTTTTTTAAAAAATATGTAACAGTAAATGCATTCTGCAGTATGTGATAAATGTTGAATATTTTTCTCAGGGATTAGTATTTACTTTTAATTTCTTTAGGAACAGTCAAATGAGGTCAGATTCTTTAAAAACTATGTTAATAACTCCAGTAGGATTCCTGTTCAAACTTTATGTATTGTGGAGGAAGTGCATCTTAAGCCAGAAGAAACACTGTTGTAATCAATACATGTCAGGAGTTAACTGCTAAGTTGTCAGTTTGTAGGTTTAAAATACAAATATGCTTAATGTTGAAATTAACTTTTACAAAGCAGAAATATCAAAGGCCATCCAATGCCTTTGTGGTTGTGCTAGTGAACACAGAGCAGTTCAAAAGGGAGAACAGAGCAGAAGCTTGGAAAAAAAAATGTGACAAAAAATACTGTGATAATAGCCTGAAGCTAGAATATAGGACCACAGGAAGGTAGACTAGGGCAAGAAACAGGGAATAAACAAATCATTTAAGAGGAAACACTAGTTTGCAGAAATTGTAAGCTTGAAAGGGAAAGATGGGGTACATGGGAAGGTCTGAAGTACCAGTCATGAAGAATGTACAAAGTAAAGCTGGCTGAGGAGGAGATGCAGATTATGAACAGGTTATACAGATGTGCCAAAATCAGAACCTCTAGATGAAAGAGAGCTATCTAAGGAACTTACTTTCTGTCAAGACTTTGTAAAATCAAAAGGCAAATCTCAAGAATATATCTAATGATGCATCAGAGCAGGGGGCAATTAACAAAGTGTATATGAATTTCTCCTTCATTGTCTGCATTATTCATATCTGATTTCATTTCATGATATTTCCAACTTGGAATCATGCTTTTGATCCAAGAGATGTCATACAATGGAGGTTCTGATACGTTCTAGCTATGTACATTTTGCTCTTAACACAATTTTATTGAAAAAGGATACTCCTCTTCCTGTTCTGACAATATCTTAAATTCCTTCAGCTTCATCATTCACAGAAACTGTTTTCTTGCACTTCCTGTTGAAAGCTGTCATATAAATTTTGTTGAGTCATATCAAACACCTATTGCTGTCCTGCGAGATGTGGCAGTAATGCTTGTAAGAAAAGGTCTCTGAAGAACTTCTATTTCCTTGAATGTATCGTTAGATTTATAAAGATATTTATAAGACGTGATTGTTGAGTGAAAGATCCATTGTGGCACTACTGAAATACTTGAAACAATGTTCTTGCATGTTTTAAGTTACTTCCTTAACTGCAATGAAAAAATATCCTAAATTTCATCAAATTTTTGTAAGAATTTTTAGAAGCACAAACGTTATGTATATATATTTGGTCCAGATTCTTCCCTCTATTACATAGCTGTAGATCCAATGACTTTGTCGTTGTATTAGTAAAGTAGATGGGGCCATTTGTGTTTCTCAGAAATGTTCTTTAATGAGTAAGAATTTCACAGGTAATTTGGGAAATGCCAAATAATTGAGCAATATACCATCTTCAGAGAATTTTCCTACTAATGCACCATCTGCAGTAGTAAATGGAGATTCCTCTATTTTCTAAACCTGTAATTCATAGCACTCTCAGTTTCTGTTAAAGTGGTAAGAATGCTCATAAGTATGTATGTTTCTACTTCTGATCATCTATACATCATCAGAGTTTTATTGTTCCTTGGTATCTTTTTTTTTTCCCCTGAGAGTCCTCTATCTATCAGTGGTTAGATATGTTTAATAATTGTTTTGTATGTTTATATTTTTAAAGGATTAATTACAGAGTCATAAAGGTGCAGCAGGGCAAAACAGAAATGGATAAACTTTCATAAAAGGAGAAACATTGATCCTATTGTTGGTATGGAGAAAAGTAGTAACATATTGAGATAGCAAGAGCATATGAAAATCAATTATATTACCAGAAAAGATCAGTGATCTTTCTAATACAGCAGTTTGTCTCTGACTGTCCTGGTTTGAGTGAAAACAGAACTAATTCTGTTCAGTAATTTTACTTTTCAGCTCAGTTCTTCTAATTAACTG
>WTSP01003257.1:27574-38325 GCA_025331215.1 Actenoides lindsayi
GAAATGGTGTGTTTTAAAAAAAAAAAAAAAAAAAAAAAAAAAAAAAAAAAATTAAAAATAAAATAGGAAAAAAGGCTCTATATTTTTGTAATTATAATACAGTTTCTTACTCGGGTATCAGTTAAAATAATGGAAAATAATGTCTTCACTTAAAAAATATGTTATATATAGAAGTCATGGGAATTTTCCATGCTTCACCTAGAAAATTGTTATAACTACCTTAGTTACAGCACTAGTTATAATTGCTATAACTCCATTATTTCATGCCAAAGATGATATTATTTGACACTTTACATTTCAGAATTTTAGTGTACTTCAAAATACTAAACAATATGATACTGCTTTGAACAAATGCATACTCACATGTGTGTTTGTGTATGTATGTATACATACACAAATACAAACGTACCAAAAGAAAAAGACAAGGTACTGAGGGCTGAGATGTATCTTTAAGGCCAACCCTACACTCCTCTTCATTACTAACACAACTAATTCAGCGGAAGATTATAGTGAAATTTCAGTCATATTAAAGAAGAGTATTTTCACACACTTAGCTTATTCTGACTTTGAGAAGTCATTTTATTTTACCAACAAACAGCATAATTTTGCCATGAGTGTTCTCTGATACACTGCAGTAATTTTCCATATGAGGAAGTTCTAATTAGAACTTCTAAGCTCAAAGTCATGGCTTGTCTAGAAAATGACACATGAAGACAGAAACCTGGGTAAATACTTAGCAAGTCTTGACTGTATAAATGATCTACATAATATTAAAAAAGAATAAAAGTACTCTTCACTCAAACTGAGATCCCCAAAATCCCTGTGACAGCATTAGATGATATTTATTAGCTCAGACTTGGCATTCTGCTGCCTTTTATTCAGGACAAACTAATGACACAGGATGTTTATTTACATTTAGAATACGAATACGAATACAATACAAACTACTGTCTTCTCACATACCATACTGTAAACTTTTTTATGAAAGGATAATCATTTCACTTAGTTGATTATATTGACTAGTCCAGAGAGAGACTAGTTCTGTGTCCTTGCACTTTGTCACAGAAAGACATACAAAATGCTTAGAATTCTATCTCCCAAAAGCAGTGGTAATGAGTAGGGAGTAATTTCCTATCTGGTGGAAGGATGGTGAATAACACTGAGAAAACCTGTATTTAACTTAACAGGGGCAAATTAGAGACCAGATGAAGAATTTTTCTGCATGTATTCAATGATGAATTTGATATAAAATAATGTTTTATAGGCCCTGACGTTATTTTCATCTTGAAGCACCACAGCCTGATAAGTATGTCCTGATCACATATGTTCAGGTTTTGAAAAAGAATTATTCTCAACCATTCTCAAAGGCTGATAATGAAACTGATGTTGTTTAATGTCTTTGGTACTGTCCTGAAGAATGGGATGAAGTCCGTCTTCAGCAAGTACACAGATGGTAACAAAGTGGAGAAAGCTGTCAGAAACTTTATGAAGTTGAACAGAGCTGGATGCAACATTCTGCACATGCTATGGACATCCTGGCTAGCAAAAAGCTTAGCAAACAAAGATTTAGGTGTCCCAGTGGATAAGCCAAACATTATTCATCAGTGTGTACTTGCAGAAATTACAACTGTATATTGGGCTATATGAAGAAGAGTTTAGCCAGCAGGCCAAAGTGATTCTTCTGTGTTTGGCACTAAGGATGCAGCATCCAAAGTATCATGCCCAGTTTCAGTCTCCTCAGTACTTCAAAAACATTGACATAGAGGAATTAGTAAGTGCAGGGCCACCAAGGTATTTAGGAAGCTGGAGCACAGGATGTACAAGGAAAGACTGAGGGAACTGATTTTGTCAATATGGAAAAAGAAAAAAAAAGAGAACTGTTTTCAACTACCCAGTAGGAGAGTATAGCGAAAACAGTGTCAGATTCTTCTTGGAGGTGCATAGTGAAGGTATTAGAAACTATAAACCAGAGCAGCAACAAGGGATATCCTGAATAGCTGTTAGGGGGAAAAATTTGTGATGTGAGTGGTCAAAGCCTGCAATAAATTGCCCAGAAAGATTGGAGGTATTCAACATTTCACTGTGACCTGAAGCTGAAACTAAATATAGCTTGACGGTTTGCCATGCTCTGAGTGGAAGGTTGGACCAGATTATCTTCAGAAATCCCAGATGACCTTCAGAAATCCCTTGTAAGCTAACATATAAACAAAATAGATGATTCCCAGAAGTTATATTTGCAGGCTCCATCACAGTTTTTTTGCCTTATCTTAGATGTCTTGTTTCAAAGAAAATCTTGATTTAAAATTTTTATTAATTTTTCTGTTATTGTAGGGACTTGAAACATTGGACTCATTATAAAGTTCTCTTTATAACTTTAATGTTTTGCACAATGGTAATTAATGCACACACACACAAAAATATCCTTCTAGCCCTGTCTTCATACGTTGATCTATGATTCTATGATCTGTCTTTGTTGTTATTCTACTGTCAGTTACAACCCTAAGCCCTAGGTACAATTATCCACTAAACTGAGCAGGAAACATTATTGAAGGAGTTTGTTCTAGAAACACTTTTCTGTCATCCTCTTCTTTATATCTTCATGGTGGGATAAAAGAATGGAGAGAGATACAGTATCACAGTCTCATTCCCATTGTTAACAATAATTTTCCAGGGGTCCTTTTAAGTTAGAACACCTGCATACCAGACAGGATCAAAACCCAATTGCATGAAAGAAAGAAATTCTTTTCTCTAATCTTTGAATTTTTATATGTCAGTGAAAAACTCTATGAAAGTTTTAAAATCCACAAGTAAATGTTATTCCTTAATGTAGATTTTATCTGATGTAAAAAAAAATCTAAGGGCTCCATTTCTCTAACTGAATTTAATCACTAAAGATTTTTTTTCCCTTTTAAAAAAATTTGTCATCAGGCTAGAAAATGGTTCAGTGCATTGAACACAGAGAAAGTCACATCCATAATTAAAACATCAGTAGCTTGGTTATTAGATACTTATTTACATTTTGAGAATATTTCCATATATTCTATTTTCAAAAGACAACCATTTGCTTATTAAAATTTGAAAAATAAATTTTAAATCCAGAACCTTGAAAATAATTACATGATTATTGGGTAGTTCTGTGTTGTTGGCTTGTTTGTTTGTTTTCTTTTGTGGGAGGGAATGTGATGGTTGTTTTTTCTTGGGACTTTTTTTTACAGTTTTGGTTTGGTTTCGTTGTTTATTTGTTTCTCCTCGGGAACATAATATTTTCCACCTCCTCAAATTTTATTTATGCATTGTGTGTAGAAAATTGTTTCCTTTAAACCTTACCATTTCCAAAGTTTCATGCAGCACACAGGATTCATACAGACACATATCAAGAGTTTATGCTTAAGAAGTTTGTGAATAACAGACCACTACTTTGTGTTTCAGGAAAAAAGAGAGGTGCATACCATGGACTTAGGTGGCGTGTCATGACACAAGTGAAAGCGTAGTGTTAGTTAACATGCAATCACCTAAATACAGTTGGTCATAGGTTGTTGTTATGAACCACAGTCAGTACAGAGACTGGCCAGATATTAGTTCCTCTTTAAACATGGTGTTCTGGATGCCCCATGATCTGTTTTTAAGGCTTCAGAGAACATGGATTGACCAGTCTGCCAATCAATGTTATATTTACTGTTTTTCCTGCTGGGATCTTCTAGCTTGCTACTTGGCAAAACTGTCAATTTCTGCAACTGGAATGAAGAATCAGGATGCTAATTACCCTTCCTATCTATTAACCATAAATGTGGAAGAACATAATTCACTTTCGTAAGTCACACAACTTCTGAAGGCCTTTTCAGTCTTTCAGCAGGGCTATGTGGTAATGTTCCTTCCTCCTGTAAAATTCCCACATGGGTCATTCATTACCTTCTGCCTACCCAGATCTCCAATTTACTTTTAAATGTATGAGTCACTGAATATGTATTTTATTTTGAGTCCTGGTATTCTGTCAAAATGATATAAAGAGAACTGCATCCTTCACTTTCAGCCTTATATTTCCTGTGCACTGTTTTTGTACCCTGGTGAGTTATATATAGTATGATGCAGTATGAAGCATGGTTTGTGCACTATTGAACAGCACTTGTGTTTCACTCCAGAGATGTAAGTCTGTGATCAGTGAAAGCCAAGTTCTGTAACGTGAAAGAATCTAAAAATATTTAATTGTTTTGGAGGGACAAGAACATATCATTTAAATTGGATTTGCCTCAAAAAGCACAACACTATCGTATAGAAGAATGATATGCAAGGAATTTATATGGTGGTTTTGTCACTGAACTTTAATTAAAAATTGTTCTGGTGACTCATATAAAAGTGCTTATGACACAAATGATTTGAATATCATGTGTTATGATTTAGTCACATGCTGAGCAGATGCAAAGTCTACAGATACCTTGTGACTAGGTTCTTCATCTTTATAAATATTAGAAAATCCAAAATATGCTTTTTAAAAAATTATTAATACTATTTCATTTTGTTGCAATTCTTATCCACAGAAAACTAAAAAAAATTGCTTGATTGTTATAAACCAAATCCTGGGCTACTTATATGTCTCAATATTTATATGAAAAGAAAAACAACAAAGTGATTATCAAAACAATGTTTTATTTTTAAATAAAAAGCTGATTCTAATCTGTATAGATCTTTTTAATTTCATTTTCATCTTTCGTGATGGACACTTAACTGCAGCAAAACCAAAGGAAAAAAAACAAAGAAAATATGTGTTTTAAAGTTTAAAAGGTTTTGAGCTGCATACAGAGATTCCTTTTTGTGCCTTCAGATCAATATCTTAGTAAGCCACAAAGACAGAGAGTATCAAATGCCTAAATATTCCTAAGTTCCTATCATATATAGCAGTGGATCTTACATTTCATCCTCTTGATGTGTCATGGACGCTAATGCAGTCATCTATCAGGTATGATGGACCAAATACTATGTTCCAGAAATGAACTATGAAAATATTGGCACTGTGTAGCAGCAGGAGTCTATTAACCAGTGGGCTCCCTCTGAGACTCTGATCATATGATATGAAAGCCCAGTTGCCTGACCTATCAATCCCATATTAATTGATAGACTATGGGATGAGAAACTCTGACTTATTGTGTCCCTGCTTATCACTCTTATGGGTATTGCCAATTACTGTGAAACCCATGAGTTGTGGTAGATCAAGCGCAGGAAAGTGAAAAGAAGCAAGAGAGCACAATAGCACACTGCAGTTCACCTCCCCAGAGGTGGATATGTGACAGACAACCAGGCTGTACTCATCACAGTAATGGTATGGCTATGATAGCTGGCTATTATTTAGTTTGCTTACTGTGATATTATTTCCCAGATAATCAACCAATTCTTGTGAGGAGACATAACATAATATCTAGTTGTGGTATCATGTTCAGAGATTTGGAACATTGTCTTAGAAATTATTAATAACTAGTGTTAACATAAAGCCTGTATTTAAACTTTTGCTATTTAATAATAATATGTTCTCTGAGGAAGTTAAATTATTTATTATTCTTTTTTTTTGTTATTTTGTCATGTCTTCTAGAAAGATTATTTTTTTTTTAAATAACTATATCTAAACATACATTTTAAGCTGAGTCAGCAAGTATTACTAGACCAAAACTAGCTGATCGAGTAACTTTTTTAAGTCCTTTTAACGATTATCCCATTAAAATATCCTTTGTGCTAGGGAGCAAGTCATAAAATCACTTTCTTTTTTTTTAATAAAAAATATTTCAGTAATTTGTTATTTAAATATTTCATTATGTCTGGTTTTGAAAGTGATAACAGATAAGCAACTAGGTTTTCTGTACATATTTTTGTCCCATAGATGTTTCTGAAAAGAACAGAGGAGGATGCATTACTTTTTTACTTAAGGTCTTGATTGGGGAGGATAGCTTCTATGGTTTTGTACTTTTTTTTACTTTACTGATCAAGTGCTCTTATTACACTTGAATGCTTTTATGCACAATGATCCATACTGAGTAAGTGGGGTAGTGGGTGATGTGTGATATATTGAGATCCAGTAGACATTTTTTTCAACTGTTTTAAAGGAGATGCACAAAATGTACTGCTGTCTTGGATACCTTGTCTTGTTTTGTTTTGTTTTGTTTTTCCATAAAAATACAAAACAGGTCATTCAAGTGGAATATATGAATTTGTCTTTCTATGTCCGATGAAGAATCCAGAAGATAAATAATATGGGCACTAAAGTAAAATTTGCTTTTGGGATTCTATTTAATTATTTATCCCCTCCCTTGGGGGGGGAAGTGCTCTAAACAGTTTTGGAACTCATTTATCTGTTATTTCCACTTTTGTTCTCTCATTAAATAGATAATATAGAAAACTTTTATGCACTCTTCTTTCCTTCCGCCTTACCTTTTTTGTATGTTGTTGAGCTTTTACGCACAAGTTAATGAAAAAATCAAGTAGTCAGGCCGTAGTGTTGATGGATGACAGTGATTTAAGACCTGGCTCCACCTCTTAACAAATTTCAACACAGCATTTATTCACATAAGCAATTACTTTGAGAGCAGGAAGAAGGCAGACTCTGTCACAATCATCATAGCTCTCAAAACAATATGTTCAGTCTTTCTCAAAAGCAAAATTTCACTAGTCAACTTCACTAACAATGGAAAACCACAGTTAATTTAGATTATTAATTGGGATAAAAATTGGAATGATAGAGGATCAGAAAGGGTTGTCTGATACCTATGACAGTGGCATTAATGTCAGAATTCCTCTTGCTTGGGAGTGTTTCTGAGTAACACTGCTTATAAGCAATGTGTGTGACACCCCCTGATGATCTCCTACATCTAGCAGAAAAATACAAATACTCAAATTGATGTAATAGCCATGGGAAGAAAAGGGTAACATTAAGCCAAGTAAGTTATATGTGAGATAATTCATTTTTTAAAATGATCTACCCTCTGTTTTAGGATGTTGACAAGTACTTGCCTTCTATTATCCTCATGCCTCATGAAGAGGGGCATCTAGAAGTAAAATAATATGGAGGTGATGAGCTGTGGTGGCCTATATAAGAAAGTGCACAATTTCAATTATCTCCATGTGTCACAGTGTGTCAATTTCAGCAGCTACAGCCTGTTTGACATTAGGTATGTAGCAAGGGGGTTGAAAACAGAGATTGTGCTCTTGCAGAGATTCTCCTTCCTTTGTAAGCCACAGACAGTCCAATGAGCCTTAAATATCTGGTAACATGCTGAGATTCTAGATACATCCTAAGTTCACTAGTGCATAAATGGACAGCTTGACTGAAATCAAAAACTCTGTAGAGTAGCTCCAAAGACTCTTTTCCCTCTTTTTCACCTTTGTCCCCTGCCAACATCATTGTATATTGAAAAGATTGGATGCTTAAGTGATTTTAAAATACTAGATGGGTGTTACTAAAATCCATGCATTAAGATAGTGGCACAAGATTACTATTTTTTCACTAGAATAAATAAAGATGACAATTTTAAGTGCCTAGCTCATCTACCTGAATTAGCTTCAGAGACCTCATGTAATCAATGTTGAGAAGTGGACACATCTGATAGGATAAAATCACCTTTTAGACATGACTGTATCTCCCTTAGATAGGTAGAACAATTCCCATAACCTAAGTGCCCTTACTTAGTTGTATAAAGTTAGATAAAACTTTCAGTTCAGTGTAATCTATACAGGGAGCATAGACATTGATATTAGGGTACTTAAAATTACTTGTTGATGCCAGCATCTTCCCCTACCTTTCCTTCCACTGTCCCCAGATTAAATGTGCATTGTTAAAAAAAGGGATGGCTTATCCAGCGCAAGGGTATTCTGAGTTTTCTTTCCAAATATACTTGTCATTTATTTTTCTTATTTGGCCACGGAGTGTTATTTGTGTGGGTCTAGTCTCCTACAAAAGCTGTTGCAATTCCTTTTGTTTTTTTCATTGGCTGTTTTTCTCAGCTTCATGTTGTTTTCCTTCTTGCAGCATCGTTCCTTTCTTTCCCTGGGCACCCTTCCATTCCCTCTTCCAGGGTTACCATAGAAATATGCAGTCACAAATTTCAGCAGAGAAACTCAGGCTGAAGCAATAAAATTAAATGTCAGGAAGAACTACTTTGCATAAGTCACAAAACAAATGGTATATTTGGATAATTATTAATTATGTGACATTTTTACTGAATTGGGCATAGCTGTAGGAGCTTGCTTTTAATGTTGTTCTTTTACTTTGTACTGCACTATTTGCATTAATAGCATTGGCAATAAATACACCGATTTGAAGCATATCAGCTTGGCAAGCCCTTTTATCTTCTGCCTACAGTATTCATTTTAAACAGCTACAAAAATAAAACTTGGCACTTTCCAAAACAAGACTACAAACAAAGCTAAATATACTATGCGTAGTATATATATAAATGTGACACAAACACTTCATTGACTATATGTTGGTAATTGTCAATAGGCAAGGCAGAAGAGTTTCCCTCATATAAGAAGACATCTAGAATGAACTGGCTGTCCTTGGCCTAGATACTAAGATAGAAAACTTACTAGGGGAAAAAAAAACCCAACATATTTATTTTAAAAACTGCTGTTTACTGCTTGATGTGAGGACATTATGAACACATTTTGTCATTAGATATATAGCTAGTTAAACTATTAATCACAAAACCATTTATAAATCTAGCCTCATTCGCTATATACTCTACAGTGAATTGACCTCACTTTCAGTAAAATGTGTTTGATGCATAACAGCAGTATGAAGTTTTCACCCCTGCAGTTATTGGCTGATTGTTCAATTGAGAGTTCATTCTTTACTTGTAATGGTGTCTCATTGGTCATCTATTAGTTTTGTTTCTAGATTATATGTTTGAAACGATAAAAACAATAGAATGATTAATATGGCCCTATAAATAACACTGTGTCAAATACTAATTTGTTAGCAAAAATCATATATATTTATTCTAGACAGAAAAAATGTCTGAGGCAAATTTTTTTAACTGTTTCCACATTTACTGTTCTAGTTAATGGGAAAAAAAACCATGTAATTATTTACGCAGGAAAGTCCTAAAATACTTAACTGGATATTAATTTTGAATGCTTTTAGTGTCAACTTCTTGAAAATTTTAGGTTATGTACATTAGAATACAATATCTGAAGGCATCTCTTGGGTTTTTTGGAGTTCAATACAAGCAAAAACTTAATAGTTCTCACAGTGGACTTTGTAAAAATCTTTGTGTTAAAATTATTTGTATTTTAATATTAAGAATCTTAGGAGTAAAAGAAAAAAAAAATATAAGGCATAATTGTTTACAGCTGCAATTACAATGAAATTAAGGTTAATTTTACCCTTCCAAATCGACAACAAAATAACCGCATATGGAAATGGGATAAAGAGTGAACCTTTAAAAGTTTTAAATATAAGGAAATATTTATGTACTACAAGGTGTAATTTTCCACTGTGCTTAGATCTTTCCTTCAGCAGGGCAGGAATCTCAAGCATGTTCAATAAGGTACCTCTGAGTCCTTCACAGATCTATGTTATCTAAACAGGGATGTTCTACTTGTCAAGAACACAAAGCTGAGCAATGATTACTATGGTATATCTGTATTTTGACAGTCCAGCTGCAAGTCACTTGAGCATGTTTACAATCCTCCTCACCAATTTTCTGTTATTTTCCCACAGTACTTACCGCTAAGAAGTCCTAGCTTAACAGTTAAACTAAGGGCTGTGGTAGATTTGCCTTGGCTGACCAAACATACAGAGAAAGCTGTTAAAGCACTGAAGTGTTTGTCTCTTTCTCTGTCCATTAATGCAGTGATGCCTGATACCACAAGTGATCACCCTCTGATTTATCACAGCATTCAGTCCAGTGTATTAAGGTAAATGAAAACTAGATGTCTGATTTCAACCTTCTGCCACAAGCCTGTCAGAATCCTAAATACCTTTTGCTGCAATATAAGACTGTGCTCCTCGTCCTATCTTCAGTGAGCATGGGAGTGATTTATTTATTTTTGTTATGCCACTTTTTATGTATTTGAAGACTAAGAAGGATGCAGAGTTTTAAAGTGTAGGTTTGTCTGACTTTCCACAAGGAACTGTGTGTCAATACATCAAGAAAAAGCTAGGAAGAAAAAAATGTAGTATTAAGGCAAGCCCTTAGGTCCAGTGAGCTCTGTGGGAAGGTTGGGTGTGGAGTGTTCTGCCAGCAATGAAGGGGAAGTTTCATGTCTCATGTCATTTGTGGAGTGCACTATGAGGTAGATGCGACAGATACCTGGCGCTTTTTTTTGTGAAAATCTGTCCTTGAGTTAGCCAATTTTAGCCTAGCTGGTGTAGTTTTCCTCACACAGTTATCATGAGCCCCTTTACCAGAATGCTAGATTGCATGATTATAGAAATCAGGCTGCATGATTTGACTTAGGGATATAGCACTCCTTGAATGAATCATCCTTACGACAGGTGTTTGAATACTCTGGAGATTCAGAGATATCTTTACTGAGTGCTTATATTATGTCTAGGTGGGATACATGAGAGGCTGGAATATTTATCTAAGGCACAGAAGAGTGCACTGAAAAAAGCTAGGAAGAGACAAGTCTGAGAATAAGGGATACAGCAATGTTTGTTTAGACATCATTCCTTAAAAATAACCCCTCCAAGAAAGAAAGAAAGAAAGAAAGAAAGAAAGAAAGAAAGAAAGAAAGAAAGAAAGAAAGAAAGAAAGAAAGAAAGA